>CM043023.1:14416069-14501012 GCA_023690525.1 Holotrichia oblita | reverse complement strand
TGTTCTGAATCGTATTTTTCATTGCTAGTTTATGAAGGTGTTCACGACAGTATTGCTTGTCTTTCGGTTTTAGGAGAATAGTGGATGGTCCAGGTTTTTAGGCAGGTGTTTATTTCTTGAAAAAAGTTTAGATCTAAGTAAATTTGCTGTGAAAAGTCACACAAGATTCTTTGTGATACTTTGTGTATGTAGATTCTTGAAAATATTTTTGTAGAAACTTTTCTTTCATTCCTTTTGGCAGCTATGTCTTTGCCAATGCTCACATATTCAGCCATCTTTCCAACTGATGTGGTGTGTTGCAAGGGTTCAGTCGTCTCTGCACTCTTTTGCATCCCTCGTAGAGGAGCCACAGTGGACACTGAAAAATATTCTGTTCATTTTTACAAAAATATCGAATTCATACGAATGTCGGGGACTCAGAATAAACTAAACGTCATGCTAATGCAGACATCAGCAAGGTCAACAGGTAGATACTGATAATCCGTTCGAAATGGAAGAAACTGGGATTAAGCATAATATAGTTTTTGAAAATTTATTCTAAATTTTTCTATTATGTTAATATACGCGTGGAGCTCGCACAGAAACTTTCACCGTTAGGTTTAAGAAATACAAATAATTAGTGTAGTGGTTTGAAAAGTAAACTCCTGAAATAAAATAACAAGACACTAAATAAGTCCATCCATTTGTCTGTTAATAAAATTTAAAAAAAATAGTGCTTCTTGTCCGGAAATGGCTGCAACAGAGATAAATCATGGGAGAGGTTGATTTGATTGCCTAGAAGATTGGACTGCACAAATTTTTGATCGCAAATCTAAGAAATGATGGAAGGTTTCCCGTCGTATACTTGATAGCTGTCCCTGAAGTTATGGAACTTACTAAAGAGAAAGCTAAAAAAATCTGTACTCCAACTTTTAGCCCTACTGGCCAAAAAAGAAAGACACAATACACGGGCACTTTTTATTGAGAATAAGAAGGTATCGGCGCACCTTCCATGGTAAGAAAACAACAAGAGATGGGGAGAAAATATCATTTAAAAAATGCGCAAGGAAAATCTATTAAAACTGTGACGTTGCCCTGTGCCCAAATCTTTTTTGCAGTTTACTATTTTTGATTAATTCTTCCACACTGGTGATATTTTTCCCATTATTATCTAATATAAAACACCAATTTAGCTTGTATATGTATATAATGCAATTTTCCAACCGCCAATTAATTAAACATATTTTTATTTTAAAATATAACGTCCGGTGGTGGAGTAGAACCACCGAGTATGGCTATCGCGGCCCACTCGCAACACCGTTGCGCTAACCTGACGACTCTACTCCACTTATAATTTTTCACAAATATATGTGAACAAGATGTATGTTAAAATAAAAATATGTTTAATTAATTGGCGGTTGGAAAAATGCATTATATATATATATATACACATGTACTTACGCCAACAAAAACAACATAAAAAATTAAAATTTTGTTCCTACGTCCTCGACAAGCAAAAATCGTCCTGGAAGGTTAAAAAAAAAACAAGTCAAATGAATCCACTATCCATGTCTTCTATTAAAAACACGTCAGATAGACAAAAAAAGATGCTTACGGTTAGTTCTCAATGAAAGAATCAGAGAGATAATACTGTCAGCCTTAGAAATAATTCCAGTTAGTGTCAGTGGCAAGGTTGATACAACGTGGAAATGAAAGACTTGCAGCACAAGTTGTAAAGATAGTTTTGGTCACCACCACACATATGTATGTAGATTTAAAAGGATGAATCATCCATTCCTTGATTCATTCTGGTCTATTGTTAAGTGCGACCATCCAGTTATATAGTGCTGAAGAAGCTTTTGTAGGGTAAAGTTTAACTAACGAGGATTAAAACACGATGCAAAGTGGAACAAGGTCAAAGTAGCAGGAAGAATTAACTCAGGTTTCAGTGAGAAGTAGTGTTACCGAACATGAAGAAGCAGCATACATAACTAAAAGTACAAGCACAAAATTTTATATTTCCTAGTAATTACATCATTTATATTGATTTTTATTATGAGTTACGGAGATTTCAGCCTGGTATGCAGATCTTCCCTTTTATTGTCGTGATCTACATGGTAGGTATTTATTTAGAGGAACTTTAAGCTATAGAATATTATCAACTGTTTCCGTTTAGATCAGAATTTGTTAGATTTGCTAGATCGTGGAATATTGTTCCTGCTAATTAATATTCTGACTTTCGTCACATTCATATGATTTGTGCTTGTAAAAATAAATTTAATAACTGTGGATTTAATTCACGACTTCTGCACATTATATTTTGTATTTAAGACTATATTTGTCTTCTTGGCCAGATTTTTGATTCGTCTTGAATGATTAGAAGCTTATAGTTTGTCCAACACCTAGAGTAATTTGTTATTTCTAGTGCCAATTTTAGATGATCCCAAACTAAGTAACCAGCAGGCCAGCAGCTACACTGGCTTTTATTTCAAATTGCACGATTGGAAACAATTTTGGAAAGCTTGTTCATCAAAAGCGTTTATAACTCCTGTATGGCTGTTTCATGACCATTTCAGTAGCAAAAGGAGTCTCCTTGAGCATCCCCTTCGTTTTAGGGAAGAGGAAAACATCACATAGGGCTAAATCTGGGCTGTAAGATGGATGTTCCTGTGGATGCTAAAAATTCGCTAGTAAAGATGGCTGAATGCCCTGGCGCATTGTCGTGATGCAGCAAATAATTCTTGTTGGCCCACAACTCAGATTTTTCGTGCAATCTAGTGCCACAATATCTTCAGGACCTCAACATAGTAGGCAGCAATTACAGTTCGCCCCCTTCGGCAGCCAGTGTTTGAAAATGATGCCTTCGAAATGTTAGTTGAAAATGTCATAATCATGGCCTTCATCTGCGATTTGGACATGCATGCCTTTCACAACTCTGACATTTGCTTTCTGGATCATATTGGAATATCCAACTCTCATTACCAGAAAATCAAACATTCCCCAGTTGTCGAGCCAGTCCTGACAAATGCGTTGTAGAGTTTCCTTTTGGTTGGAAGTCAGCAATTTGGGAACCAATTTGGCGCACACTTTCCTCTCACGATTGATATCAGTAACTTCCGTTATGTGTCTAATCGAGCATCGACTATCATCTTTCAACACTTGCTCGACTTTTTGTAGAGAGGTAGCGGTGCGAACTGCAGCTGGTCAATCAGAGTGCGGAGCGTCATTGCACTCCTCTAGACGATTTTGGCATTAAATTGTCGCCATACACTTCTTTAAACGCTGTGAACGTTTCAATTCTTGAGTTCCTCCACTTAACGAAAAATTTCAATTTTATCCTTCGCTCAAAATATTCTGGCGTAGACATCGTGTACAGAATTGCGAAACACACGTTCACTCCTCCGACATAACACGTACACCACAGCGTGAAACGAGTTGAAACTTGGGTGGCGTTTAGTTCAAGGTTCTCTCTACCACGTTCGACATGTGGCGGATTGCAGTGTTGCCACGAGAGCCGCAAAAAAACTTTTCCGGATACTTAATTGTCAGACCTCGTAGAATAACACCCATTGCCATCCCTAGATTTAGTAGTCTCAGGTTTAAGTACACCACAATTTAAATATAATATTTATGTCGTCACAATGTGCGGCGTATTTATAAACTTAATAAAATAAATCATGACAATATGTTCTTTAACAAGCTAGATGCCAAATTTCATTTTTCAATTATACAGAGTGCTAAAAAATCTTTCAACAATATTTTAGGAACATATACAATTCATCAAAATAAGAAAAACAACTTGAAAGTTTAATAAACAAGGTAGTGATCAAATAGCAAAATTAACACCTTGTACTACGGAAACTAAACATTTCCGGACCCATGTTCATAAGATTTTTTTATTTTCATGAGTACTGCGTGTCATTAAAATCTTTTAATGACACGCATTGATTTTGATTGCTTCGTAGTTTTGAATTTACTTGAATCGTTCTTCAAAGACAGTTTTAGAGGTTTCGCTCTCTGATTTATAGATTAATTCTTCGATTGCATGCCCTTCCTTAGAAAATTAACTAACATCCTATTAATAGATACATATGTCGTAGATAAAATGACAGCACACACACAGTGCTAATTTGCCTAATTGAATTGGGGAAAAAGGTGTGATAATAAAGCTCTATCTATGGCCAAGATCTTCGGTATTGATAAGCACAAATGGAGAAGCTCACCGCGATCGTAAATAATAATCTGTGTCATTTGCCTTCAGGTATCGGTCGTAAAATCGCGATTACTGACGCAGATATCCGTGACAGAAATGAATTAGTCTAATTATTCATTTGTTTTCTACGGTTTTTTTTTGCTTTACTTACTAATCGAGATGGAAGAATCAGTGCATTCAAGTAATTAGCTTTAGCCTTGATTAGGGTGAATAGACAGCAGATTAATTATAGTACACAATAAATATATTCTAATGGAATTAATATTTGCTTTGGAAATCTAATTATTTAATTAGTTTCAAAAATTATTCAATAAGCTAAAGTAGTACAAGTACGCAATTTAAACATCAGCCGTATCAGCTTGTAAAATTTGACCGTCCTCATCTTACCATCTATCTCCGTCTCTTTTCCAGTCCGTATAGAAGGGTAATAATTTCGCAGTTTACTGAAGATTGAGGAGTTGAAGTGACTACTCGCTACAGTCTGATTCTACTATATCTCCGGATAGAGGGACATGTATTTGTGTGTGATTCTAAGAAAAGGGGATACGATAGGAGTTGATGATTCCACCCTTCATCCATCCGCGCCCATGCTGGCGTCTGCTAGTCGACCGTACAGAACCCTGAAGATGGGCCATACCGATTCCTATTTCCGTCGAGGACTATCTAATGCCGTATTAATGAACACCAAGAATTTCATTAGAGATGGTTTGTATATCAAAGTGTCCACTAAATTATGTTGCTGCCGTTTCGCCGCCCTTCTACGTCTTTGCGGGAGATCTCACCGCCCCTGCACTGGCGTCTATGTTTTTGCAAACTGAATCTTGTACTGCATATACTATACAGACTGATTCGTCAATGATTATTTAGTAATTTCGTCTCTGCTTTAATTAAATCGTTCATATATATTTAAAAAAATAAATAACTAAATTCAATCAGTCATCAATAAATTGATATTGATTAAGGTTAAATAGATTATGGTTAGTTATTTCCTTTCCAACAGCATATTCTTGAAGACAATATAAATTAAGGAGATTCAATCTTATTTAGCAGCAACGCAATTTTATCTCCGAATCGGATCGAACAATATAACGTCCTACTGTTTCTATTCCCAATGAAATTAGCGTTACGTTTTATCTTTGCATTATTTATGGTGGCGCATGGACTTTTCTTACCGAAGAGAGGAGTTTCCAGGGCCGAAACGAATTAGCCACCCCCTCAGTTGTTCCAGAGATCATGAAGTCCGACCACGTAGCAATAACACTCGAAGTCTTCTCGGTCATTCCCTGTGTACAAGCTTAATGATGCCGTCTGTCGAGGTCTACTGGGACAATGTGATGAAGGCGTCCACTAGCGCACTTTTCATTTTTCTCCCGTCCTTGAAGTCATCCCAATACTAATATAGAATAATGAATTTGTTTCTCAAATTACAATTTGAGAATTTATTGATATAAATCCCAAAATTTACACAAAGCCGATAGATGTTAAGTAGAAAAAATAGACGATCTATCTAATCTTGAGATTTGTCACGCTACGAAAGAAATCTGCTAATTTAGTATTCAATTAAAAATAAATAAAAATTAGTCGACGGAGAGATGGGATGCCGTCGGTTGTCAATTTCCTTTTGTTCATTTTTTCTTTCGTAATTCGTTTTATCATTTAGTCGTTGCAACGGTGTCATCTTGCATCTTGTTAAAACAACTAAGACTACCAGGATTTCAGCCTGATATTAAAAGAGAGTTAGGTTAATTTTCCACGTCGACGAACTCACCCCCAATAAGATGGCTCCACTTACAGCTGATCTTTCCCGTTTCATATATTTTTTTGAAGTGAGTAAGAAACATACAAAAATGCAATAGCGCTAAATATATATGAAGTTATTGAGTTGACATCGCAAAGTTTTTCTTTCAGTTTAACATAAAGACAGGATTGTGCTGAAATAACATCACTTTAACGTCTAAAATAGCACTGGTTGGTTGACGTTTAATTAATTGCTTGATTAGTTTCCGTTTTTAAACAAAGTGCAACGTGGTGGAAATTTCTCAGCAAAGACGTAATTTAGGTTTTAGAGAATATTTTTAGAATGTGTGTCCTACACGGATATGTTCAGAGGCATAAGAGTGCATAAAATAAAGTTTGAATCTTCTAATACAAGATAGACCTCAAAATGTTACGGAGAATTAAAAAATAAATAATAAAATTAAATCGTACCCAAAGTCGTTAAACCTGTTAAGTTCGAATCTCCCCTCCTGACGCCATTGCTATCACATACTTTCCCGGAATTCAAATATTTTCTGTTCTTTAATAATTTCCTGTTTATCTTCAGATGTTTATTATATCAACCAGGGCGGACAAAACAAATGAGGCCAGGTATAATATGTAGTACAATTATCCTGGAAGGAGAGAACTCTTCAGAAAGTTTCTCTGCTAGTAAACAAAAATTTGGTTGAGTTTGAAAGTTTTGAAAATAGTCAATATGGAGATTAGATTTAATTGCAGTATTCTCCGATAAACAGGCAGCCATAATGGCGCTGAGTTGTAACACCATCAGCTCAAAATTAGTCTGGGATTGTCTTAGTAGAATAAACGACCTAGACAAAGGAAACAGAGTTGCACTATGAATGCTAGGCAATAGGACAGAATGTAATCAGCAGTCACAAAGAAGCCAACCTACTGGCAAGGAAGGCCGCCACAATTTCGTTTGTAGGATCGGAGCCGTTTTGTGATATAGAGATGAGCACCTACTAAAGAGAACTCAAAGATAGAGAGAAGAGGCTCAGAGTATCCCTCTGGGAGAATCTTCCTGATTTGAGACACTCCAAGATATTCTTCCTTGCTAGAACTAAGTAGAAACATACTACGTATCCTTACAGGGCATTGTCACCTAAGGCAACGCATGACAAGGATAGGTCTGCAATAGGTTGGCGCCTGTAGGTTGTGGGGGGCGGTGGATAAAAATCCGGAACATCTGACATCTAACTGCACTGCTATTACGGAAACCCGGGCCAACCATCTCGGCGAAGGTGTCATAGACAAAGAAGAAGTACATTCTTTGAAACCATCACAAGTATTACAGTTTATTAAAGCTTTGAGACTGGATGTGGAGCTTTCAGAACGGAATCAATAGGTCGTAGTGTAATACCACCCTCAATTAAATCTAAATCTAAATACAATAATTCTTCAGTTCAACTAGTTTTTTTATGTAGTAGGATGGTATCAGCTCACTGGCTTGCAAAATCTCCAGAAATTAACCGCATACATTTTTCCTTTTAGGGGGATATTACGAATAAACTATACAAGCAAAAATATCATCATGTAGTGGAGTACAACAACTGATGTAAGGACATTGATTACTGTTTCAGCAAATTGAGTTATTAAATTGTGCAAAAACGCTTTCGGTTCATAAAGTTATAGGGGGCATGGTATATGTAATGTAAGGTATGATAGTTACTTAATGTGCTATTGTTAGGTGCTGTGTTTCTATATTACCAAGATAATAATGAGGAATTCTTTTAGGAGTTGAGAAAGCGAAATAGGTAGTTGCAAAAAAGGGAAGACACGAAAAGCAATAAAATTAAACAATTTACAGCTAAGGCCAAAGAACATTTGTTTTAGCAGACAAAAATGCTTTGAGTTTCAGAGAAATATAAATGTAATAGCTAGTTTTGAAAGCAAACTTCTTGCACAATAAAAACTTACGACATTAACTGTCCGTTCTATTGTTAATTAAAAACGTATAAAGGAGAGAGAGAAGCAGCAAAGTGCTACCTTTCACTACAAAATAAAACCAGGTGGATGAATTTGTAGTTGCTCGAGGGTGTGAAATAAATATTATTAATATTGTCTATGTTTGGTTGGATTTTCCGATACTTTTTGGATACAGCTCCAGTGGCTTCCAGGCTGTATTGCTTGTCGGACTAGCACTGCAGCTCCTGCTGCGTATTTTTGTGTATGTGAAGGTGTTTGCTAGCGCAGCCTCAAGCGATGAAAGTGAGCTTGACACTGAATTGCTTTAACAATGACAATTAAAATGAATTCCCATTCATATAATACTTCCTTTTGTATTTTTCTATTCTATATACTTGTTCTGAAAACAAATACATCCGTAAATTCAACTGTGTTTAATTTTTTATATATAACATTATATAATCTTCAGACAGTCTTTAGTTTGAAAACTTGTTTATTTTAGAAACAGTCACAGTGAAAGTAATAAATATTTTTATAAAATAAATTTCATCTAAGTTTTCTATTTTCTTTTTAAATTAGCGTCAACTTTACGAAGGAATGGTTTACCACGTACTTATTTCAAAGTACACTTAAAACGGAAGTACAACACGAATACCAAAAACAATACGAAAAAAAGCAATGCACGTTGACGTGAATTAGATCGTAAAATAAACTGCTTATCTTGGCTAGACCTAATTCGATTTATGTGTATTGGAAACCGCTCTTGAGAGGAATTTAATCGGATGTTTCAACACAGTTCCGGATTCTGGAACCGATAAAACGAGGTTAGGAACGGGTATAGAGCGAGGTGTAGAACGCGAAAGGGGATCGAAACGATATTCCGCTTGTAGGTTGGCCTATGGGGCACCTGTTGAACAGGGCTATTTACACCCCCTTGACCGTAGCCGGGTCACTTGGACGCCCGCTGCGATGATAGCTAGCATGTTCGAACAGCTAGGGCCAAGGGTCAGAGGCACGTCGTTCGAAAGGGCAGTTTGCTAATAGTGTTTGGCATTGTATAGAGGCAGGTAATTGCATTGATAAATATTTCTCCATTATCACTAATAATTTAATAGTTCTTTATTTAACTAAGATAAGTAAAGAAACACGATAAATATGATTAAAGTTGAGGAATGAGGTAAAGATGAAAATGTAGTCTTTCGGCTACTACTTTCTGGTCTTATTATTGTTATAATTGTTCCGTTTTCTATCTAGTTATTATGCATCATGCTATGAATTACTTCGTCGTAGTAATTTACCGTGAGGTAAGTTCTAGATAATAATAATAAAAATAATAATAATATATTTATCAAATGCATCTAAAGTACAAAGAAATGTACAAGATATAGGATAAGTCAGCAAACATAATAACAAAGCATAAACAAATCATATGGTTCTAATGGAAATTAGCATAAAAAAGAAAAAACCATAGAAATACTTATCTAACTATCTAAAAATTCTTTAACTGAATAATAACACCGTGATAGTAAGAAGGCCTTTAATGCAAACTATTGCGTCCAAACCAGTTCACAAAATGATTTAACATTAGCTGCACATTCGTGAGTAGACTATCCACGTTTTCATCTGAAAGACAGTAACTATTATCATCAGCATACATAACCAGGTTTCCCGCAGTTATAACATGTGGAAGATCATTCGCAAATAGAATAAAAAGTAGTGGCGCCAGGAGGGAACCCAGCTGAATACATGTGGCCACAGTCAATTTTGACGACATTCGACCATTAATCGCAACTACTTGCTTCCTACACGCAAGATAAGACCGAAGTCAATTATGCATAATTTCCCGGAATCCATAGTTAAATAACTTGTCCAGTAGCAAACTGTGGTCCACCATATCGAACGCCTTAGATAAATCTATAAAAATACCAATACACTTCTTTCTGTTATCAACTTCCTCATATACAGCAGAGAGAAATTTCATTATGGCCATAATTGTCGATTTACCACTCAGAAAACCATGCTGAGCTGGATGAATTATCTCATATTTATTTATGAAGTCAATTATTTTTAGAGAAGCTATCTTCTCCAGTATCTTGGAGATAGGTGACAATATGGAAACTGGTCTATAATTATTTAAACTCAGCGGATCTCCTTTTTTAAATGCAGGTATTATTTTAGCAGTCTTGATCAAGTCAGGGAAAGTACCCTCCTGAAAAGGCCAGTCAACGATAAATAAGTGGAAAGTGCAAATCAGCTCACATAAGTAAATGAAGAATTTAGCTAATGGAAAATGGTAGTATAGATAAATGAATCCAAATTGTAGTTATTTGGAAGTAGAATGCGGCAGTATATCAGAAGAAGGAAAGACAAAAGATATATCAATGCATGCTTTAAAAAGGCGTCTCGGTTTTTTCTGGCTATCTTCAACTTTTTTATTGTTTATGGGCGCCATATTGGGTATCCACAATTCAATCATGTGTAATAGCATTTTTATTTATCGAACCGAAATAAACAAACATCACGAAGGTCTAATAAATGCTAAGATAATGATTGTTTTCATATCCATTCGTACCAAATGGTAAGTCCAATAAGGTTTCCTTTCGCACTAAGTCCACAGGTTATATGGTAAGGTGTCGATACCTGACTTACCATAGTAACTAATATCACACTCAAAAAGATGGCTGAATCACTAGCCTAGGCATTATTATAAATGTCATTTGATATATTTCATTATGGAGAGTGATGATTGGTTGCAAAACATTAAGAAATAGCATCATTCTGTCAATAATACCAATGGTGTCGTTATCCGCTCCTTTAGAAAGCTCAGCATTCCTCTCGAGAGCATATTCATACACCAGGAGTGTTTCCTATAAAGTCAGAATATCAGGTATTTAAATGAGTTTGGGCTGACTTGAAGGTATGTGGTTCTTCCCTTCATTTATGAAAGAGTAATCCACGGAATGGAGAGCTCTTCAATAAACGGGAGTATGAGCGAGAATGCTAGAGCTATCTTCCAGATAAATCAGTACTAAAAGAACTCCTACTGAACGCGTATATTTTTTTCTGCATTATCTACGGACTCTTCTGGCTTTCGAACATTTATTCCACTGCAATATTTCTGTTGTGCATTTGTTGTTGTCAGTAAGTCAGATAGTCCAGTTCTGTCGAAAAACCTGCTCCAATATGTTGCAGAATTAGTCAGAAGTCAAAATGATTTCAGCATCTTGTTTAAAGACTTGGAAGAATTGGGCTACGATAGACTACCAACTAAGGTAAAAGTTTACTGGCCCGCGCTACGACCCTTTTCTTTTGCTAATATGAAAATCATATGTCTCTATTAGGGTTGAGTTAATCAGCCATTCATCCGCTAATAGCAGCTTTTACACAACAATAAAAATTTTGTATCCGTTTTTCCTTTTGCTGTTCTCTTTGGTTTGCGTATCAACTATAAAAGCGTTGATCAACTACAATTCAGATATGGATAAACAACCAAACCCACAGTATCAACAGTAACAAAGCAAACGCTTACATTCGGCATTTACAACACAAAAATATAAGTTTCCGGGTGGAGAGTAAAGTCAATTTTCATACGAGTTTAAGTTTCATAATCTTTCGATTTTCAAACTGATAAAAATATTTCTTTTATCGAAAAAGTTAAACCCAATTTACCAAAAACTCCATCTGTTGTCTCCTCGAAACTCGCTTTAAAAGTGATTTCCAATCTGTTATAAAAGAGAAAACTTCATAATCGAATAATTTTCCAATGAAGGTAAACGAGCGGTATCGTTGCCGCTCTTGTTTCCTTTTTAAATCACGTTTCCTGCTTTATAATTTCCTTCGAAGAGAGAGTATCGAAATAACTGACGGGTATTCGCCTGTCATGAACAAGGAA
Organism: Holotrichia oblita; assembly: GCA_023690525.1. Taxonomy (NCBI): domain Eukaryota; kingdom Metazoa; phylum Arthropoda; class Insecta; order Coleoptera; family Scarabaeidae; genus Holotrichia; species Holotrichia oblita. The sequence continues at coordinate 14,489,244 of CM043023.1, read as the reverse complement.
GCAGAAAAAAAACATCAACTTTAGCAGAGAGAATTGGCCTCGCTGGCTTGGAAAATTTAAAATTCCGCTATCAATGCAATAATTCAACATTCCAAACCGGAAATGTGCGAAGCAGAGTAGGTTCTTTTTAATAAGGGAAGTAATGATTTTCGATTTAACAGCAAGGGGAAGAAACTGGATGAAATTATTCATGGAAATAATGTTTTAATACATACGTACATAATCGATGACCTTCATTAGCTGAATTACGTAAATTAAAAATTGTTGTAATTAATCGACTTGCCATTCGCTGTTGGGAGCAAAGTGATTAACAGCGCGGCATCATAAAAAAGGCGATATGATGCTGTCACAAAGCCATTTAAACATAACTTACACACACTAAACTACACCGCAAGAGTTGCAGTGATAGCTAGACAAGTAATACAGCTTACGGAGTCACTGCAACTAAGCACCCACCACACATTAAAAAAAAGCTGTGGTTAAAAATGCGTATCTGATACAGGACAATTTGTTCATCATCATATCATTATTACATGATTAAATTACGTTTATAATTTATAGATTCATTTTTAACTTGCGGTCCATTTATTCACAACAAGACAGCATATTGGCCACCAGTTATTTGTAATTTTTAGCTCTGCCATTATATATAAAATTAGTGGCTACTATTCTGCATTAGCAAAATGTGCAAAGCGGAAGAGCCTGAAGATCTATGGACCCATGAATATGAGGGCGTATTTTTATGTTATCTACCTAGCTATGAAAAAAGCACATAAGAGAACAAAATTTTTTTTCTACATAACTCCCTTCAACACTAATACACTTATTCCATCTTTTTTCCAATTGCCCCACACCCTCAGAAAAAAATTGCTTCGGTGACCCCGCAAAATATTCTTCAACAGCTTCTTTGAGTCGTTTATAAGACGCAAAATGCTTTCCTTGAGATACTTTTTTTAAATTTTTGAATAAGAAGTCTCAGGGAGCTTGGTCGCTTTTTTTGTGGATAAGAATGCGAGCGTTTTTCTTCTAGATCAGTTTTTAATTGTGTTTACGTAGGCCTCTTCATTTATGGTAGACCCTCTTGACATACATTGAATAAGTGACTCCTTCAACATCCCAGAAAACGGTTTCCATCGGTTTTTTTCCAAAAAATTCTGTCTTAGCCTTTTTTGGTGATGGAGAGCCCTTATGAACCCACTGCATAGATTCTAGTTTAGTAGGAGGGTTCCAATAATGTACCCAAGTCTCATTCCCGGTGATAATTCGAGATAAAAATGTTTTGTCCCTCTCCAACTCGGCCAAATTTTCTTGAGAAAGCGATGTGGGTATCCACCGTGCAGACACCTTCTTCATACCCAAATCGTCATGCAAAATTTAGAGGACACATACTTCCGATATACAGACTTCATTGGCAATGATCGAGATCTTTACACGCCGATCTTTTAGTACCAAATTTTCGACTTTTCGCACAATGTCTTCAGTTCGAGCTTCAACAGGTCGTCCGGACTTTGGGTCATCATTGATCGACTCTCGGCCCCATCGAAAGAGTTTGGACCAATATTTTATTTGAAAATAAGATGGTGCATCTTCCCCATACACAGCAACCAGTGCCTTCTTTTGTCAGGAACTATATTACGCTGCGATGTTCAACCTTAATTTCATTATTACTTCTTTAATTTTTCCTTCATTTAAATGCGAAGGCTTTTCTCTGAGATACCAAAATGCTGTCGTGTTACGGTCCATAGCTTTGACTAAATTGCTGCGAATCAATGGTGCTCTTACAACGTCATTTGACTCAGGTTCAAGTGATATCCCTCATGGTCATTCTGTTCGTTTAAAATGTGATAGGTACGTTGACTTTGCTGTTCCAGTCATAGATGTAACAACCGTACTTTGTACAATCTAGCTGTAGACCAAGCCATATAGCTATAATTATCAAATCGCCACAGAGCTGTGTTCTTTATACTTGATTATAGAAGGTCCTTTATATTTTGATAGCATTCTTTTATGTTTTGCTCTTGCATAATGGATTTCCATCGTGTAATAAAACTGCTGTTAGGCTCGTCCTGGAAGAGTCTCAACTCATTTGATGTGTAGCTTGCGAAAGCCCATTTACGTCGTTAAAGTAGACAGTAGTGCCAACCATTATGAATAAATGTTGACGCAGAAGACAAAATACATGAACTGAAACCTTGTCTTCCAGAAAATTCAATTTTCTTTTTGCAGTTTAAGGTAACATGCCAGATAATTAAGTTCAATTGTTATCGAAATGAAATCTGGAAATATAAATGTTGATGGCTCTGGGCTTCAATTGTATTTTTCCTTTCTGTAGTGTCAAGTTATTATGCTTCTAGTAGCTGAGCAATTGGCATATCTCCACTCTGGGATATAGATCCATCAGAAGATTTAATATTGGGATAATTTAGCATCTGTTTTTTCTTCTGCGAGTAACCTATCTGGTCCCTATGCTCCATGCCATGGGAATACTAAATTTCACAAAGAATGTCGTTTCTTTTATCCACCGACGAAGAGTTGTTATACGATTACAGCATACAAGGGCAGTTCAAATATTATTTCCCCTGATATAGATGGTGTTGATTTTCATAGTCGTCACTAACGCCATAATTATAAATTAACTTCGATAAGTCACATGAATTTTTGTTGGTGTGTGTATGTTACTGCTTTATTAAGTTATAGAGCTGATTGTTACAAAATATAGCCCAAACTTTTCAGAAATGGATACATTTGAGAAAAGAAGGGTTATCAAATATCTATGCAAGAAAGATTTCTCACCCCAAGAAATATATATAGATATGGTAGAAGTACTGGGGAAATCTGCGCCTTCATATCAGGTGGTAAACAGTTGGCCAACGCATTTTAAACTTGGCAAAGAGATCTTTGAACAAGGTGTTGGCGCTGGACGTCCGAAAACTGTTGTTTGCAAAGAACTTTTGACCAATGTCCAAAGGACTTTATTCCCGATGACCTCTTTTACCTATAAATGCAACGCCAACGAATACACGCGTACATTGTACGCCATGTTCTTCGGCATTCCATAAATACTCACTACCAGAAATTTACATACGCAATCAATTTCCTCAAAATACACGGGCGCAAATCCGCGATTTTCACACCTAATTAACACCGAACAGCCGTAGACGTGAAGCGAAGAGAACTCACCGCTCTCCGGTACCGTGCTACCTCCTCTCCGTATCGGTTTCCTACCGTTTCTAAAACAAAGACAGATCGGGTGTTGGCTCCGACGACACTACAACAACAACCGGCAACAGAGCATTATTACATGAAATACATGACTCCCTTATTAATTCTACGTACCCGTAACGATAAATTACGCGATTTTTGTTTTGCGGCGATCCTCTCTTCTCGCTTGCGAATACGCCGCTAGCGCCCTCTATCCCGTTCGGAGGGGGCACACAACAACAGCCACCACAAGGTAACATCAAAACATAATATAGTATTTAATAAGCTCTGGTAAATTAACACCGAGCATCCGAGGATTCCCATTACACATTCCATATCCACGACGTCGCATAACGAACTACCTATATTCGATTACGGTGGCGCCATCTCTGTTCGATACACGCGACGCCCTCTCCGCCGATAAAGAAGGCCGTATATGGCGATTACGGCGGCAACAACGGCGGCGATGGTATCCTGAGGGGGGCCGCGTGTATTCGAAACGTGTCTTCTTCGCGAATTTATTGCGCGAAGGGGTATTAGTAAACGGGTGTTGGGGAGTATGTGTATATGTATGAGCTAGGTTTTTGGGTGGATGGTGAGAGGGAGGGTGGGAGAAACAAATACTACTAAATACGAAAGTGTTATAGGGAGGCGAGTATATTATGGTATGGAGAGCGTAGGAGGGCTGAATATGCTTAGAAATGCACCCTTCGTTTGTGTATGTTGTGTTATGTAGATTATACACAGATGTAAATTGCTTTTGTTTACCTGTATATATTTCTCAATATTAATAGCTATATGTTTGAAATCATATAAGTTTATACGCAATACAATTGACCAAACTAATTAATAATCTAAATAATTACTACTTAATTACTCTACACGTACTACAGTTGATTTAATTAATTAATAGTTAAAATTAGCTAAATTAACTTTATCTCATTTTAGGAAGTGTAATAGTTTACGCAGCATAAGCGTGTTGAAACTACAGTCTTCGCTATAGCTGCTGGACGTCCCTTCGGGAAGTGTTTTCCCTTTTTTTTCTATATAGGTGGTTAGTTGGTGTCTGTTACGATCGTAGATGTGATGTTCTTTTCTACTTTACGGTGCATCGTAAGGCCAGGACACTGTTATATCAGTTTAAAGAAGATTTAGACGGGGAGTGGCTTCCCTTCACTGCATAGTGTATCATATATGATACAAACCGCAAATATTGAATAAATAAGCTGTATTGTAACTGTGTAGCCATTCTTTTAGTTGTGTCATATCTGATACTTAACGGAAAACGTTATAGTTCTCAATATTTGTCATAGATATTGATGTTAGTGTGAATTTACTTTTATTTTTTACTCTACTACAGGTGACAGTTTGTAGTTCGTAGTTATGTGCAGTGAGGTTATGTGATCTACGTTTTGAGCCTATTTGAGGAGGAAATTGAAAAACTAATGGTAAATGGACTTGAAAGCGAAGATGAATTCGAAGAAGACGACGAAGATAGTTTATGCGATCCTGACTATATTCCACAACTTCAAGAAATAGATGATTATCAGCCAGAAGCAAGTAATGCTACTACAGAACTGGAGAAAGCTGGTACCACGCTAGGAACACTAAATGGTAACGAAGTAACAGAAGTTTAGGAAGTGATCCAGTACGTCTCGAAAAATCAGCTAAATATAATATTGTATGGAAAATAAAAAATCTAGAGTTGAATGGACAGTAGATGGCATTTTTGGGAAATGATAACTTACCCCCAGCTGTTCTTGAATTGAGTACACCTTACAGTTTTTTCAATTATTTTTTCACTCCGGATATAATTTCCAATATTGATAAATAATCAAATTTATTCAGCGTTCACAAAGATCCTAGTAAACCAGCAGAGTTGACTGAGCATGAAATAAAAAATTATATGGGAATTTGTATAATAATGTCTTTAGTACATGCCCCCAACATTCGATCTTACTGGGCTCCAGTGACGCGAAATGATGTAATTAGAAATTGCATAAATCTAAACAAATTCGAGAAAATACGAACATTCCTTCATTTTAATGATAACGGTTGTATAAGATCAGACCTTTGCTTACTGAAATAAATAAACGATTTTCTGCAATCCCACATGAAATGTGTCTCCCAGTGGATGAGCAACTTTGTTCCCCCAAGGCACGTCATTTTCTCAAACAGTATCTACCACTCAAGCCTCACAAATGGGGTTTTAAATTTTTTGTGATGTGTGGAGTATCTGGGTACGCCAATAATTTTGAGTTATATTCGGGCAAAGAGAATATTGTTCGGTCAAATGAACCCGAATTGGGAGCTGCTGCAAATGTTGTCACAAGACTTTGCCGTAATATTGAATGTGGTAAGAATTACCGCCTTTATTTTGATTATTACTCTAGTACAATACCCTTAGCTACTTACTTATTCCAGCAAGGAATACTGTGCTTACGAACTATGCGTAGGAATCGCAATGTAGACTGCAAATTACCAACAGAAAAAGAAATTAAGAAAGAAAAAAGAGGGCACAGCGTTGAATACGTTGGAGCACTGAATGGCGTAGGTATTTCTACCCCGGCATGGAAAGACAACAAAATTGCAACTTTTGTATCAAATTTTGCTGGGCTAAACCCTTCTAGTACTGTGAAAAGGTACAATAAATCACAGAATGTCAAAGTTGATATACCGTGTCCATATGTTGTAAAAGAATACAATAAACATATGGGCGGTGTAGACCTACTTGATGGCATAATGGCTAGGTACAGCAGGAGAAAAAAGTATCCGGACAGTGCGCGAAAGAAGGAGGCTTGTTACTCAAACCCTACGGGAACTTTATTGTCCTAGAGCGCATACAAATAATCTCTGTGCCACAGACAGTCCATGTAGGTATACTAAATCAATAAAGTACCCGTGCATTTTGAGTGAAGGGCATCTTTATTACATGCACTGGAAGGATACTTTTTTCTCCTGCTGTACAAAATACTGATTAGAAGCAAGAAATGGTATTTTCGAATATTTTACCATCTACTAGATATGGTTCTTGCCAATGTTTGGCTCTTATACAGGAGAGTGCATAAGGAACGAAAACCGAATATTGACATCAAAGAAAAGAAAATTCTCTTTTTTCCGAATTTAGGTCTGAGATAGATCTTTGTTTGTGTAAAAGAATGCTTGGTAGACCCTTAGCTGAATCTGTGGAGCAACAGTTGATGGCGAAAAAGAAAAAAGGGCCAACAGTACACATTCCACCGAAAGATGTGAGGATGGATGGCGTTTTTCACATTCCTGTAGTGAGAAGTAAGTTACCAAAATGCAACCATTTGACATACATACAATGTGAAAAATGTGGAGTACATCTTTGTTTAAACAAAAATAACAATGGTTTTAAATATTTCCATTTAATTGAATTTAGACGTGTTGACGTAATGTATCATATATGATATCTATCTATGTTTTTGAAATTTGTTTTAATTTTTTAAATATTTTTTTCTTAAATAGTAGGCCAAAACGAACTCGGTGATAATTTTTTTCCTTTAATTAAAAAATGCATACAGTGAAGGGTTAAGAAGAGAGCCATTGTTGCTACTCGCACGGTTTATATATCATATGATTGTCAATTGTCCTCAAAAAACAATCTTCCAAAATACGTTAGAGACATTCTTTTGTCAATAACCGTCCTTTTTAATTTATACAGGCTGTACAGGTTTGTAGTAGAGGTGTATTTAATTGTGTAAATTTGCCAAAGATATGTGAATTTTGTGTGATTATGTTACATAACGAATCAGATTATGTCGAAGAAGAGATGTCCGAAACATCAGAGAGTTCTTCTGACAATAAAACTTCTGCATCTGCAGTAACAGTTACAGGCAGTTCATCATTACGGTCTTCGGAGCCAGTGCAACTACCTACAGGAAGAGCAGCAGCTAAAAAATATAATCAAGTCAACTCCTGGACCTACACGTTTTGCCAAGGCAATGTGCGATTCAATTGAATCATCATGTTCGTAAACCAAACCGTAATGGACAAATAAAGAGGGGGCTATAGTTTTGAAAGATAAATGGCACAACCTTGAAATCGAAGAATTGAAAGTGTTTATTGGGGTCCTGATCATCATCGGCGTATTCAAATCCCGAAATGAACCAGTAATACAGATGTGGAGTAAAAAAGACGGTCGTGCAATTTTCAATCAAACAATGAATAGAAATCGATTCCAAGACTTATTACGTTGTTTACAATTTGACGATGCTGCAGCACGAAGAGCTAAACAAAGAAATAGCAAACTGCAACCAATTCAGGAGTGTTTTGATATCTGGAATTTATATTTGCGGGAACCATACAATCCAGGATGGTGCATAACGATAGATGAACAATTTGGTGCTTGTCATAAGTGAAACAAATAAATTAAATTACATTATTATATGTCACTCAATATGGTATGTTTACCATCGAATTCATCCTATTGACGAGCCTCATTCCTTATAAAAATGGTAAGAAATGTGATTTCCTGCAAAATGCTTATTACATTTTTTAAAATAAAATGTCAGTCACTAAATCCTAATGCGAGTATTGGGAAACAAATGTCATAATTCCGATTTAATCTTACACAAGGTAACTAAATGTCATGGAAAAGGTTAGATGTATCAGGCATTTTTGCCCATATGGTTTCGGGCGGTTTAACACTCGATGAAGTCAAGAGCAATTCACGCGCCAAGTCAGCAGTTATAAACATTTTTCTACACATTAAAAGAAATTAATAATTATTAGTTTCTCAAAACTACTTTCTAAAAGCAATTGCCCTAAAGCCAATAAACAAAATTTGAATAAAATAGAAAGCGGAAGAACCGATTTCGCGTTATTTATTTTTTTCTCTTCTACAAATTGCTCCCTTATTCCCCAGATGAACGATTAATAACGGGCCTCGCGGTAAATGGCACATGAACGGCTGGCACATACACAAAAAAAACTGATTTATTATACATCGAAACGATCTGCATTTTGCGGCTTTAACAGCCGCCCCGCTAAACCAAACCGAAGGAACTAAGAAATGGAAGCATAATGTTGCCAATATCTGCCGCAACTTGCCGCTTTCGAATCATTAAAATTAAGTTAAAGTGGTCCTGTCGGTTGCCATTATAGAACGAAAATGGCAGGAGAAAGAAAGGGAAGTAGTTTTAAGGCGGCAGTTAGTAGGAAAAAGGAGGAAATTGGTTTTGAGTAATGCCGAAATGTTCGTAAAACGATTTATTCATTTCAGTTTAAGATTTGTATGAAACAGACATTGAATAACTAACATACATTCGATGTGTTTATTGACACACAAATATTAAAAAAATGAAATAATATGGTGTAGAAGTGCAGTAAATTTAATGGCAAAAACGTGACACCATACTAGGAATCATAAAATGTAGCTTTTGATACCGTTCATTGATCATGGCCAGGTTGGTATGTCTTACTTAACACACTTTGGCCCTAGTGATATTTGAGGAAGAAATATGCAACATATCTTTTCAAGGTAATCATTATAAAGAAGTGTATGTCAAATCTGTGGCGGTTAATTCCTTGTCAAAAACGAAAAGAGATTTAAGTTGGACGATCCTGATGGTTTCAAATACATATTACAGACAATGTTTACATAAAACAACTGAAATTGCAATATTTTCTACATTTTGGTGGTGTTGGCCAGCTCGCTTAAATCGAGTCAAACAGTATGATAACGTAATAGAAATAAAATCTGTGATCAAGAAATACTAGATGGAGATTCGTGTTTTAATATCGACCAGTTTGATGGACAATATAGGAGCAACATTTTTGAAGTTATTTTGAATAATGAATAAATTGGCCATCCACTATTAAGTTTAGATCAATTTATTGTACACTTCTACCAAGACAAGAAGAGATTTAAGATGCAAATTTGTTAAGAAATCCCAGTTATGATAAATTATGTTATTTATGGGGTATAATGTAGTCTAATTAATTTCTTTTATTTAAATGGTAGTATTTGAAAATCCTTGTAGCACTGCTGAATTATGTCATAACAATAATTTCTTGTTAGTATCTCTCACTATGCTCGTCACCAATATTATCCGAGAAAAGCTTCAGTGACGAATGCAACAAATACATTTTCAAATACATATTTATGTGTATTGGAAAAAAAATAATAAAAGGAACATTAAAGAAAATAAAATAGAATTAAATACAATGACAGTATTCTATATCTATTTTTGCATATGTTTGGAGCAAATCTTTGATAATTATCTCGCGGTCGAAGCTTTTATTCTTTCTAAGAGAGTCTGAAACAATTAATGGAGATGAATTTTATTATAAAATGATATATGTTTGAAACTTTATTCGTGTTCTGTCGAAAACTCGTTCCTTATCTTTCGCAAAAAAAAAGATTTTTAAATATAGTTCTTAAGTAAACGAAGTCTTGACTTTCGTGACTGACGTTTCGACTAAGTTTCTGGAGACTTCCAGTATAATGTGTAATACTGGAAGAATAAAATGTTGTATTTGAATAGGGGCTTCTGCTTGCCGGCCATAATAATATTATTGAGCACGACTGTCCTATAAGTACAGGAAACAACAATATTTTATTTTAAAATCAGCGCCATCGTTGTGATGCTCTTCATACCTGATGCATTTCAACACTGACAATGGTGTTGTAGGACTCCTTAGTGTTGATTTGATGTACAATCCGTATCAAATGTTGTCTAGTATGCTTTCTGTATTACATTGCTTCATCAGACCAAGGCCGAAAATTCATTTTGTTTTACCAGAGGAGCATGTACTCTTTTAGTGTTTTATTTTCTCTCTTTTGATTAGGTTCCGAATTTCTCACGCGATCATTCAATTCAACGACACTAGAGAGAGCACTCTTCATGCTTCAGTTCCTCACAAGTGGTAGCTTTACTACGAAATACGTTTCCTTTTAGGTAAACCCATAATATAAATATAAATACAAATAGTCAGCTAGTGGCTTAGGAGTTCAACTGATTCGAAAATCATTACACCATCTCCCAACTTATTTTGTAGTAGCGTCTTTATATTATTGTCCACGTCATATGGAGCACCATCTTGCACATAAACAATGTTACACTAACTGATCTTCAATCGTTGTACTCCTATATTATCATATTATTTTTTTTTTAACCAAGGTGCTGGTTTGACGCACTTTTCTTCGTTTTTGCATTAAAACTCGATAAATTCTCATAGTTTTTGGTAAACAACTTTAATTTTTCTGCTATTTTCAAAGCCATCTTCAAAATGTTCATCATATTGCTGCATATTATGCTTCCTAAATTCAGCTTTTCACAGGCAATTTTTTTTTTAATGTGGTGCCCATGAGAGTTTAATATTGTGGATAACCCATCACCCCCCTTGAGTTAGGAGTTGGCAATGCGCAGTACCTACTGTTTTTAGGCAAAAATATAATTTTAGTGTTTCTTAATTTCATACCTGGAGGATAGGAATCTTCATTATTCATAAACCATACTATCATTTTTTCCCCTAATTTTCTATTAAACTGTAACAATCACTTCATTATTATCTCTATGGTCATCCAAGCTATCGTATTGGACTTCAAATTATACATAGGTAACAATTATATGTCTAGGTGTTTGAATGCTCGCAAATCATGCTGATTTAGCGATAACCCATAATGTTTCTTTTTCACGTGCCATGCTCATACGAGAGAAGATTGTAAGTCGCTCCATCGTCGCTGCCTTCATTAAATAAAACATAACACTAAATTATGAAAAAATTAAAACTCGGCTATTTAATGAACTTCAAAGCTGAAGCTGAGAAGTTTGGACTTCATTCATAATGGTCGCGAACAATTTTCTTGGAAACAAAAAAACTTGGAATTATAGCAACATTAGCATAAGGTTTCATTTCCTTCGCAGTCATCTTGATACGATTCCCGAAAATTTAGATGCTGTAAGCGATGAACAAGGCGAGAGATTTTATTAAGATTTAAAAATTATGGAAATTCGATACCAAGGAAGATGAGATCCTTATGTGATGGTCGACTACTGTTGGAGTGTTCAAAAGAGACTGCCAAACTAAAATACACAGTAGAAAGTGCTACAAACGAAAATCTATTCCCTGATTGTTGTGTTTAATTTATTATAAGATGCTCTACATGCTGGGTTCTCAAAATTTAGCTTCAGGAGAAATACTCAAAAGAATTGAGAAAATAAACTTTGACATAAAACTTAACAATTAAAAGATTCAAATGATTATTAAAATTAATAATTTGAACGTTTCCTCGGTTCACAACAGGGAAAACAGAATATTAGCAATCTTAACAATATAGCCCAAGAACCTATCAAACATACGATATAAACCAATTTTCCCATTACACTCACTGTTGTCATTTTCATCATCAAAAGGACGAGCAATCCTCTTGCGTCGGATATAGATTGATATATGTTCGTCGTGACACGAGATCTACTCGAATTTCCACATTCGATTTCCGGTCACGACGTCGACGTAGTCGTCGAACACAGGGGGGCCGCCTTCGCCGTCGCTCCGCATCCCCCCTTGCCGATGTCGTCGGTCCTCCCGGCCGCCACCGTTAATTAAATTATTCGTTGTTAACACCGTGTTTCTGCCATAAATTTAATATATCAAGTGCGATTCGGGAATTCGGGAGAGAGTAGGATTGGCACCCCTGGGGTTTAATGAATTTATCAGAGACTCACGGAGCCGTTATTTTTTCCCTATATCGCGTCGTTCGCCCCGCCGCCGCAGCTATATCCTACGCTTGACGCTGAAGACTTACCGTTACCGTTATAGACTATTAGTTCTATGTACGATAGCATGGCAGACGAGAAGGTTATTTGTTGATTGTATCTTGATAATGTTGATGTCATAGCTTACCAATAAGGTAATCAATTTAATGCGTTTTTTGTGTTTTAATATCCATAAATGGCTATGGAATGTATTCATCTACGAACTGTATACACTACCGTCAAAAATTTTAGATTCCTGATAATTTTTTATTTATTTTAGAGAATTTTATGCCAGGAATTACTTACGTAGACTGCATTTTTTTTTAATTAAATGCAAATCTCATCCAGAAGCTAACAAAGCGTTAGATAAGATAAGCTAGATATAAGGATGCTTACAATTATTTAGTGTATTTCTCGGGGAACCAAAACCCTCCGCAAATGAATAATCATTTATTAAATCACTTTTATTATATTACATTTTTAATCGTTCTCGAGATAAATGCACCCCTCATTTAGCGTTCCCGAAACGTAAAAAATTTTAAGGTATGATTCGTCGTCGCAAAACAATTGCTATCATCGTACTGATATAACAACGTACCGGCGGAAATAATCAGAAATACCGTCTCTTCGACTGTTAATTTGCATAGGAATCACATCTCAGATAAGCGACTAACCCTTTCAGCGTTATCGGCAGGATATTTCTCTTCCTTATTCTATCCCCCGCCGTCTCTTTTTAATCGGAATAATCGGACGATCAGTCTCTTTTCTTGATTGCATTACAAGGCTGAAGCAGTGATAACGTAGCTTGGGATCGAGTCCTTTTTATATCCAATTATGGGAGACCATTTGAAAAAATGTTGTAATAAAGTTAGATTTTTGCATTAAGTTTGTAGATACATTTATTCCACCTTAAAAATAAATTATTAATCTAAAAATTGCAATTGAATCAGATAACTATCGTGACTTTACTTAGAGATTAAGCACATCAAAATCGAATAGCCTTAATACAACAGGTGTGACTTGTCTGTATACGCTTCAACCTGTTCGTTTATTAATAGATTCGCTTTGTATACGGGTAGTGCCGGACCGCACCCTGCCATCAGGTCGTACCACCACACCGACATCATCGTGCGACTAAATCCCGTCGAGATTCTAATTCGAAGGCTAAATATAATTAAAGTAAATGGTTTTCCGGTAATTGATCGCGGCATATTAATGGAGAATGATGGAATGATGTAATTACAATTGTACTTCCGATAATCGAAAATATATTATGTCAAAGATTGAGTATTACGAAGGAATGTTGGAGTAACAATGTGAAAAAGGAGAAAAGAAGGAAGCTTGATGGTTTTATTGTTAGCAATATAACAATTTCTCTAAAGTCAAAATGATATTTCGTTTGTAAACAAGGAAAAATACCTAATTCATGGGTTTACAACGAAATTATTGAAAAATCCTGCTTTACAGAATTCATGAAATTGAAAAGAGAACTTTCGTTAAGAGCAATTGAGACGCCAATTGGCAGGGAAATGGTTTCAATCATCTAGTAGTAAGGTTCTACAGCAAATTCAAGGATATACAGGTGTCCCAAGTTGAGTGGCGTATTAGAATATTTCCTAAAGTACACCAAAGAGAGCGCTGAAAATTAGGTTGCCTTGGTTTCCGGCCATGCTCTTTTTAAATAAAATAATTTTAAAGATGGCCGACTTCCGGTTATAACGGAAATCGATAGGAACTTCGTTATTTTAAATGAAACACCCCATATATTAGTGGATTTTTGGATTTTACGCAAAATTTTAGGCCAACTTTCTTAAATAAACCTTATGTCTAAAATGCACCGTTTTTGAATAATTCCACTTTTTTTAATAATTCGACAAATCATTGCTGGGCGTCATTCGGCCTCTCTCAGACAACGTTTGACTTACAGCCTTTAAAATTTTTATGATGAGTACTAAGGTCTAATTGTAAATCGTTGTTGGAAAAAAAGTCTAATATCTTACACAGGATGTTCAAAATACACTTGCCAATGTAGACAAATTCATACCTTGGGAAGTCGCTTATTTCAAATAGGACACCCTGTATTTTACTAGGCCAATAGTTGGGACTTTTTATTCCCTTTTGATCTGTATTTACATTCCCTATACCTAGCTCTTAAGGTTTTTGAGTTATTTATGATTTTTATAAAACAGACTGAGATTTGAAAAAAAACAAAGTTGCCATGAATCATAAAATGACATTTCCAATAAAACAAATACTCTAAAACTAATCTGATAATTACGAAGAGTGTTATTGTTAAGTTAATAGTTGTTCCTTTAATTTGTTTTTACTGTTTGATTACAATACACTGAGTAATAATAATACAAATAATAATAATAATAATAACCATAATGGATAATTACAATTATTCAAACGAAGACATTTTAAATTTGTTTTTTATTCATGGACAGTGTAACAGAATGGCTGCTCGAACATGCAGAAACTTTAATGAAACTTACCCTCAACTACCACCGATGACAGAAAATAAATTGAGAAGGTATTTGGCCAATTTTCTAACAACTGGTAGCGTTAAAATAAAGAAAGCTACATCTGCTCCGGTTACTGGGAATGAAGATAATGAAGTTTCGGTTTTGGCTTATTTTGAAGCGTTTCCACGAGCGTCAACCAGAGCCGCTGAACACGATTTAGGCATTCCACGCTCTTCCATACACAGGATTATGAGAAACCATAAGCTACACAATTTCAAATTTGTAACTGTGCATGCACTACAACCTACAGACAGATTACTTCGAGTGCAGTTGTGTGAAATGCTTATGGTGGCCCAGCAAGAAGACGTAAATTTTTTACAAAAGATAATTTGGACAGACGAATCCAAATTTTCTCACGAAGGTGTGTTCAACAGGCATAATTCCCATTTTTGGTCCCACGAAAATCCCCACGTAATTAGGGAAAGAGGATTCCAAAATAAATTTAGTTTTAACGTTTTTTCTTGTTTGATGGGCAACAAATGTTGTTATTTTATTTACGACGACAATCTAAATTCAGAAATGTACATAGAAATTTTGCGGACGGTTGTAACGGAGTTCTTAGACAGCTTACCGCTAAATGTCTACAGAAATTGCTGGTATCAGCTTGATGGAGCTCCGGCACATAGTTGTAATGGGGTAAGGCAGTGCATCACTGAACTTTTTGAAGATCGCTGGATAGGACGTGGTGGGCCTTGGGCGTGGCCACCGAGATCGCCCGATCTCACGCCAATGGACTTTTATCTGTGGGGAAAAATAAAAAATGAAGTCTATTTCGACCCTGTTAATAGCAGGGCAGAGCTTGAAAATAGAGTGCGCAATTGCTTTGGGACTTTACAGGGAAACGAAATTTTACGCGCTACAACAGATGGTGTAATGGGTCGCTTAAACCGCTGCCTAGATCTAAATGGAGATCATATTGAACGATTTAACTAAGGTTTCTGTTTTCGTCTACTTGTAAATGGTATATGTACCATGCTGTTTTTACCCATTTGTTGCTTCAGTATCGTATTTGCTTTCTAATTTGACATTAAAAATAATAGTCTTTCTCATACCTGTTTTTATTATTTATGCCTACTTTAGTGTCACTCCGAAAGGTGTAAATCCAACAGTTATACATGACAACTACTGATAAACAGTATTAAATTAGCTTTAGTGAAATAGTTCCCTCTAAATGTCATTTTATAATTCATGGCAACTTTTTTTTTCAAATCTCAGTCTGTTTTATAAAAATTATAAATAACTCAAAAACCTTAAGAGTTAGGTATAGGGAATGTAAATACAGATCAAAAGAGAATAAAAAGTCCTAACTATTGGCCCAATAAAATACAGGGTGTTCCATTTGAAATAAGCGACTTCCCAAGGTACGAAGTTGTCTACATTGGCAAGTGTATTTTGAACATCCTGTGTAAGATATTAGACTTTTTTCCAACAACGCTTTACAATTAGACCTTAGTACTCATCATAAAAATTTTGAAGGCTGTAAGTCAAACGTTGTCTGAGAGAGGCCGAATGACGCCCAGCAATGATTTGTCGAATTATTAAAAAAAAAGTGGAATTATTCAAAAACGGTGCATTTTAGACATAAGGTTTATTTAAGAAAGTTAGCCTAAAATTTTGCGTAAAATCCAAAAATCCACTAATATATGGGGTGTTTCATTTAAAATAACGAAGTTCCTATCGATTTCCGTTATAATAGGAAGTCGGCCATCTTTAAAATTATTTTATTTAAAAAGAGCATGGCCGGAAACCAAGGCAACCAAATTTTCAGCGCTCTCTTTGGTGTACTTTAGGAAATATTCTAATACGCCACTCAACTTGGGACACCCTGTATACGAACGTATCAATCCAACAATAAGTTACATGCTCTACTTGTTAGAGTTGCATCATCGTTTGGATGGGTGATGGGCGAATTATTTGGAGTCAGGGATGTTTCATTAAGAATATTAATCTAAAAATGGTTTCTTCTGTTTTGCTAAAGAAAATAATACAATTTTACACAACCCAAACAAGATTTCATCAATTTCCTTTTTTGAAATTCAAAATATTGCACTTTGTTCCAGTTGTTCTGAATATATTTTCAAAATTTTAACTTTCTACCATGTACGATTATGTGGTAGAAATGAAATAATTGAAAAATGTTCTTAAAATCATACCTAGATCAACGCATGTTCTGGAGTACCGCAGGGATCCAATTTAGGACCGTTACTTTTCATTATTTACATAAATAGTCTCTTGGATTCATTAGACTGTAGGATACTTGCTTATGCGGATGACCTCAACAGTTTTAACAAAATTACTTCTGCGTCAGACTGTTTAGACCTGCAAAGAAATCTCATTGCTATCAACGTAAAGAACAAAGTTCATTTGAATGTTGGCAAATGTACCATTCTTTCTTATGCTAAGCGTTCTGAAACCACCTCTGATCAACACTCTATTAATAAAACCATTATTCCGAGGGTCATACAGTTCAAAGGCCTAGGAGTGCTTTTTGATTCTCAGTTATCGTTTACACAGCATATCACTGATACTAGCTTATCTGCTTCTAAATCTCCAGGTTTCCTTATTCGCTCTTTAAGATCCTTTAGCAACCCAGACACACTTAAAACCTTGTATTATTCTCTGGTTTGCACGAAATTGGAATATCAACAGCTGTTAGTGGAAAGAGTTCAGAAACGATTTTTGAAATATTTATCATATAAATTGAATGGTTTTTATTCACTTCGTGGGCCTGATTATAATGATTTGCTTCTCCGAGACATATTCACGTCATTAGGTCAATCAAGAATTGAAGCTAGTGGTAAATTTCTATCTAAACTTGTACATTATAATATTGATTCCTCTTCCCTCCTACAACACATTGATTTCGCATTTCTCCAATGCAATACTAGAACTACCAACACTTTCTATACACCTAGAGCGCGCTGTATTGTATTGACTAGAGCTCCGTTGGTCCATATGTGTCAAAATGCAAACAAATTGTACATCAATATATTCTTGAAATTTCAGTTTTCTCAATTATATATTTTGTTTTGTACATTTTGCATTTTGTTACTAAGAAAATTGACACATCATTGATTATCATTGACCATCACATTTATTGTCAAACAAATATCAATAAAGTCCCTCTACAATAAATTTCGTTAAAACTCAACCTACAAGAAATTAAAACACATTCTAGTTTATGATAACCTCGAATTTGGTCACTCTCCAGTCAAAAATTAAATAGATATGATTTTTTAAATAAATAGTAATTTGGGTGGAAATTTAACAAAAACACACACAATTTTTTTCCTAAAAGGCTAGACTTATGGGGATAAAAGTCTTAACAATGTTGACTTAAAATTCGATGTAAATATAAAAAATATAAAAATATATAGGGTGTTCCAGATGAAACTTCTTAGGGAACTCAAAATATTTTTAAATTGTAAACGAGAAATGTCCGAATAAAATATTTACTTAACGTTCTCTGATCAAATCAATATTAAACGTACTATTTAAGAAAGAAGGCCAAGTGGGCAACCCTGTAGAATAAATCTAGAACAACCTTTCACGGAATTATCTTCGCACAGGTGAAATTTCGATTTTTCCAATTCTAGCACGAAGTATATATACGAGCTTGAATGTAATTTAGAACAAACCGATAAGCTGGATCAACCATTATAAATTCAATTTTCCGAAAAAAATTATTAAGTATATGTAGTAGAAAGTTAACATTTTTGGAAAAGTGTTGAAAACGACTTGTCTAATTTTCGAAATTTCAAATTTTTAAAAAGGAGGACCAATAGAAAAAGTGTTTTCGTCTAATACTATTTTAATATTATTTCGCAAAAGGACATCCTTAGGAAAAGAAGAAGTAACAGCACGAAATACAGAATCAATAGAACAGACATTTGACCAGTATGTACATATGTATGTACAGGAGAGGTCACTAAAAGACGTAAACGGTTGTATCTCGGAAAGTATTTGTCCTGGGGTCTGCGGGAGAAAATATTGATGCCAAAAGTGGTCAAGAGAAACTGCTGGAAATTATTTTCAAGTTATAGATTTTACCGCTAGACGGTGCAACTGCTATGATCAAATCTAAAATTTCTATTATCTCAGAAAATCGCAGAATGAGCTATAACTTTGATATCATCCGTTGAAAGCCCATTCCATACCAGATAATTCTCTTCTCTTTAGTGACATTTTTTCATATCTGTCATAATGAGGGAGGGTGAAGACCATGTATTTGCCAATATTTTAAGTTTAATATTTCCGTTACTATTCAACTTATGCGAACAATCCTGGACTTGTTTGAAAGGGTATTGTTTGGACTTTAAACAGCGTTTATATGCTGCATTTTTACGATTTTCATATATCACATCACATGCCTCGAATAAAGGAATAAATGTCAAATTATGTATTTTCTCTTCGGTTGACATTGACTACGAGTACAGTAATCTCTCCATTTACGCGATCTCCATTTACGCGAATTCACTTTAACGCGGTTGAAAATTTCTTAATTTTAATTTAATATAAATGTTCTATTGCACGCCAGATGGTGGTTTGTGATTCCGCGCGTAGTTTTTGCAACATGTGCACGAATAACACCCTATATTCCCAAAAGTTAGGTATGTGTCTATTTAAACATTCAGGTTCATTCGCATTCACACAAGTTCCATTTACGCGCTATTTTTATGGAACCAATTACCCGCGTAAATAGAGGGATTACTGTATTCGAAATGCTGTTTACGAATGGTGAGACCGTCAATACGGTAGTGGAATGCAGAAATAGCTGATACGTTGTACGTAGTGCGGTATCCACATCGCCATCATTTTGGTGATTGGTTTTTGGAAATGACCAATAAAAGCTGGTATGCGGAAAATACCCCTGGATGCGCCCTTCATAATGAGTTACCTATTTTATGGGAAAATATACCCTTTCAAAATAATGCAAAATATGCTCCTTTAACTGGTCACGACATTTGTCAATGCTCCGTGATCCTTAGATGAAATACATATATTCAGACCGATCGATGGAAAGATCAAACTCTTTTCCTTGGCTAACGACAGACGACTTCACTTGTTCAGTTTGATTAGTGAGGGCTTCTAAAATATCTTGTCTTTCAAACGAAACCTACGAACGAGGTATGTAAGGAAGTAGAATCTGTCGTCTACTATTTTAGCCATCCCTGAACACGTTGAGCGATGTGTGCATAACAATGGCGAGCATTTTGCTTTCCTACCATCCCATTATTCAACATTACTATTTTTATTGAGTGTGAGATATATAAAGCTGTTTCGCAAACGTGCGACTTGTCAAGTCACAATGTAATATAAGAAGTCCCACCAGCATTTGACGATCAACCTGCGCACTTTTAAATATATCTTTTAAATATATCTCAGAATAAAAACATCGTAGAAACTTTAGCTGACGCTCCAAGTTAATAAAAGAATTGAAGCGAGGCCATTAGGAAAGAAAGATACATCTGAATTAAAAAATAAAAAAGTTTTTAATGAAAAATGTTTATTTCAAATAAATTTAAAACTCGTAAATGCTGGTAAGATTCAAGTAATTTCATTTTGTCTAGTAAAATTTAATACGAAAAAGATCCAAGGTTTAACATAGCGAACACAACACCGAAATCATCTAATTTAATGTAGAACTTCTTATTGTAACATTTGAAATAAAAGAGTGAATACTTACTTAACTATTAGTGCGATTAAAAAAGAACGGAATCTAAAAAACACGGAAGCCTATCAGTCCCGACAAGCAGAGACCGCAATAAAAAAGAAGGGATAACAAGATCAAGAGGATGTCTTTCACGACTAACCCTATCCAATATTGTTGCGCTCCTTTTACAGAGGGCGAAGAAAGGATAATGTCGAAGGAAAAAGCTTTGTCGATCCCGTCATCCAGTTTCCAACTGAAGAGAAAAAAAAGGGGAAAACGGTTAATTTAATTAGGAATTATTGGTGTAAGTCATTATGCTTTTCTCGTTGTTCTCTTTCCATTTAAACTCTGTTCTGCACATGCCTGCGTAGATCCGCGTTAAACGAAACGAAAATAAAGAGGTGATGCCGTCTTTTTCATCCTTCTACAAGCAACGAGAACAAAAAAAAGATGAGCAAAAACAAAGAGCGAGTTCGTTAATTATATTTTGGAAAGATGTACGAGAGCCCGTTAGAAAGGAAGGGTTGAATGACAAAATATCTTGCTTGTTGTTGACTTATTTTTTTCATTTCACGAGAATGATAATACATCCAATCCTCTCGATCTTCTCGGGAAAAGCCTCAACCGGTGGAGGAGGAGTGAAACGGATGAGGCAACTGAACGTTTTAATCGATGCTAATTGAAATTAAGGGTTCTTTGCTTCAAGAGAGAGAGACAACTTTTAATGTTCTTATATTAACCCTTTTCCCTGGCGTTGCTCCTCTTAATTTTGACCGTTTTTTCGCCTTTTAGGGAATGAAAGCTGGATTGGATGAGGACCGAATGGAGGGTGTGAGGGGTTAGATGCTAAACATCTACAGCTACCGTCGCCGGTGACCCCTTTCCGTAAAAAGCAAAATTGATATCGTTATTTAAAAAGGAGATGGTTAGCGGAATGGGTGACCAGTTGAAAGGGTGAAATTGAGCGGAGGATAATTTTTTTCGTAATTCAATTTTAAGTTGGAAAGTGAGGATTAAAAGGTATATTCGGAATTCGGTAGGGGGCTCGACATGGAAAAAAAGAGGGATTTTGTAAAATCTGATTAATCATTTTTAATTATTTATATACGGATGTTTTCTAGAGTGAAATTTTCTCAGATGATAAACATGTTTTTAAAAGAATTTGGTACTGTTCAATGGATGTTTCCTGACAACGTTATCTCCATTATGTCTCGAATTGAAGGCATTATTACGCCTTCTTATATGTTCGGAAATTTTAGAATTGATACCACATACAGGTGCAAAAATAATCAGAATCAGATTACTAATTTAACTAAAAATTTCGCAATAACATGAACTCCCGGAGTTAACTCGTGTTCGGGTTTCGTCACAGAATAGGGCGACACGATGAACGGAAGAATTTGATATACAATCCGTCCCGTCGTACTGTCTAACTGTTATCTCGCTCATTCTATCATTCCATTCGACACTCGGATTTGCACAAAATACTAGAAAATTTAATCAAACGGGGAATTTAACGTCAGTGCGCGAACTAATACCTTCCATACTCCGCCTTCTCGCGAAGAGATTCACCTAACAAAGTAAATTCCTTTTATGTGAACGTACTTAATTCGCGTTTGGCTTTCGTGCCAGCTGTCTTACTTATCAAAGTGTATCTGTAAGGTCTTGAGTAACTAAAAGAGGGTGTCTATATTCAGGAATTACGTTGCTGTAAATTAAAACGATTGATTAATGTGGATCAACGAATTAATGTATGTTTGAAAATATTTTATCTACATCATTTACCTGCATATTTTTTAAATAAAATTTCTAATTTCTATAATTAACGAACTTTATATTGAATTAATGATGCATGTCACCGTCTCCAGAACGGAACGTATTTCTTACTAATCTGTCGCAACAGTCGGCGGTTGAACACAAATAAGTTTCTTTGTTTATTTCGATTTAAATTGAATTCCATGTACGGCACAAACACCCACGTCTTTCATTAGAAGTAAATCGAGCGAGTGTTTACCCGTAATACGATTCATTTGTTTCGATACTAAACGGTTCTGTTCGTTAAATCGTTTCGTGTAAAGGTGGATCGAATACATTTGAATCGTCTACTAATGTGGAATGTTAGATACCATGCGATTTTTTGAAAATGATTCATGTTTGAGTACATGAAAAAGTTGCAATTAAGAAAGATGAAGAAATTTATAAGCAGATGATATTGAATCATTATAGAAGAACTGGTTTCTTGTTTATACAGCGTTAGTCAAAAGTCCCGGAACGGCCGAATAACTTTGTTATTTGAAAATTATGATTTCTGAAATTTGGTATGGGGATATAGTTAACATAAATGCATTTTATGCAAAATAAAAAACTACGTTCAGGAAGTATTAAGATGTTTATTTTTATTCACAAGAAAACAGTAAAAAAAATTAAAAAAGTGTCCTAATAGGGAAAAAACAAGGTACCTTTGAAAAAAGTTGTTGTTTAGTGTTTGCATTGTTTTTGCCATCACATTTGACAATTTTAAAAGCGTTTTAACTTTTGCATCGCTATAAATTTACCTATTTTAGACATTGACACATTTGAAAATGGCAGTAAAACTTACTGAATCAGAACGAATTGAGATATTAATGATGCGTGGGTACGGTGATCGTCAACGTTCTTTTGAGGAGGTTCGTATTTTGTTTAATACTGTTTGTCCGGATCGTCACATTAGTAAAAGTACGGTATGCCGAACAATTCAAAAGTTTGAAGTCTAGCAGCAACAGCTGAAGACACTAATTTGAATGTGTTACTTACAGTGGAAGAAAATCATCACGCGTCCACAACAGAATTAGGTCAAATTCATGAGATCTCTCAAAAATCTGCTCAGCAAGACTGAAAGCCTATAAAATGTATCCCGTCCATGAGTTAACTGAAGATGATGCAGATCGTAGACTACATTTTTGCGAAACAATGACGGAATTGATCGAGCAGCAGCCAAATGTTTTAGATCACATCATTTTTTCAGATAAGGCAACGTTTTGTCTCAACGGCACTGTGAACAAACATAATTGTCGCTACTGGTCAATTGAAAATCCGCATTGGATTGAAAAGTCTATACACAGCGTCCTCAAAAGGTGAATGTTTGGGCTGGTCTTGTTGGAAACAACATCATAGAACCATTTTTTATAAGAGGAAATTTAAGTCTACTTAAATTTATTGCGAAATCAGGTTGTTCCAGCACTTGCGGCCCTCTTTCCAAATGCAAACATAGGTGATCACCCTAATTCACGTTTTTGGTTTCAACAAGATGGAGCTTCCCCCATTTTGCCCATAATGTCCGCGATTACTTGAATGAAATTTTTCCGGAACGTTGGATCGGACGTAGAGGAGCAATCGAATGGCCAGCACGTTCGCTAGAACTCTCGCCATTAGATTTTTTCTTTTGGGGTCACTTGAAATGTCAAGCGTACAAAAATCGTCCCCATAATCTTGAACAATTGGAAGAGAGAAGAGTTCAGGAAGCCAATCGCATCACTCCAGAACAAATACAAAATTCAATAAGAAATTTTACTGACCGTTTAATTTTTGTCAAATTGCAAATGGAGAGCATTTTGAACAATTATTGTAATCGGGGAATAGACAGGTATTTTGATTTCTGTAAAGGACACTTTTTATTTTTAACTGTTTTCTTGTGAATAAAAATAAACATCTTAATACTTCCTGAACGTAGTTTTTTATTTTGCATTCAAAAGTGTTAAAAATACCTGGGCGTTCCGTTAAAAAAAAAAATTTCTCGTATTGCCGATTAAACCGAAACTGAAAAAAATATAAACTTCATTGCAATTTATATTAACTATACCCCATACCAAATTTTAGAAATCATAATTTTCAAATAACAAAGTTATTCGACCGTTCCAGGACTTTTTGTAACGGGTCTATATGTAGAGCTTTACAAAAGCCCGAGAAACAAAGGAATCATTTTCTGAAGTGGTCAAAAATTTTCGGTCACTGAGAGGAGCCACAACCTCCCCAACTCCCTTATCGTATAATGCATTTTTGTAAAATGTACTAGAAAAAAAATTTTAGCTCTAATAAGGAGGTGTACTATTTTTAAGTTTTACAATTAAAGCTGAAAAACAAGTGCTAATCAATCAAACTATTCAAAATCTCAATACCAGAAACACCTGGAGTTTGTTAAGATCTTTTGCTGTGAAAGCAATTACTTTTAAATTTACTTCTCAGCATTATGCTTTTAACTCTGACCAGTTTAACTTACATTTCATCACTAGTATTCCGACATCTACTACTGACTCTAACACATTCATTTATCAGGACAGGATCCAGATCTGTTCTAATCACCATCCTTTGCATTCATTACTGAAGTCCAAAAATGCAAGCGAACATTTCTCTAAGCGCTGTCGTTTCAGTCTAACGGAATTAATACTCATTCTTAGTTAAAACATATAAACTAGTAGTTCATCTGGAAGAGCTCCTTAGTCAATTTTACCAAACGTTTCGACACCATCAACTATGCCTGATTTTGGTCCTGTAAAACTGTTGTTTAGTTTATCAAAGTTAGTCGAAAAGATATTAGATTTTCAAATTCAACAATCTTGACTTCAAATTTGGATATAGTTGCTCTACCGGTTTGGTAACTCTAATTGTACGTGTACGTAAAATCTAGCTAGATTCTATTTACTCTACCTAAACAAATCTAACTCTGTGTGTACACTGCAGTGTTTTTCCTACCGTAGAGTCGCCCTAGAATGAATTCCACCTAGACAGTTCTATTGACCGTGTATTGTCGACTTTACGATTTTGCAAACTGTAGATTTTTTTTCATCACAGTTTTAAGAGCCCAAACTAGCGACGTAGTAATGTAGTCAGATTATGTCTATATAACTATATTAACTTATGTAACTTAACTTATTTAGCTGGAAATGCTGCAAAATACCAATAACATGTAATAAGAAAATTGCTGATGCTGCTATAGTTTTATTAATTATAAAAAATAGAAATAAGTAGCGAATAAATAAAAAGAAACGAAGTGTGTGGGTTAGAAAGACAGAAATATGGATTTTTCACTTAGCTGTTGAATGAGTTAGATGATGACGATTTCAAATCGTTTTTGCATATGTGCCCTAAAGACTTTGAATGTTCAGTGATGAAGGTTGAACCAATAATAAGGAAGATATTCAATTCAGAATGCAAATTTCTATTAATTTCAACGTTTCCTCTATATTCCATACTTTCTTTCACACCATTCCTTTGGAAGCCATACTGTTTTTAACAGGTCGCTAGAGAAACTGCTCTATTTAAATAGTCAAATAGAGCGAGATCACTTTCGCGGCAAAGTCTCGAAAGTGTGTCCACTGCAACTCTAGCTAGATTTATCTCGGTCTCGCTAGAACTTAGACTAAATCTCGTTAGAGTGCTCCCATTGCTGTGTTCATTCGTAAATTGAATCTCGAGTAACTTTAACGAGAGTAAATCTAGCGAAAAAGTCTACAGTGTATATGTAGCTTTACTGATGATATAAGAGAAGCTATGAATTCGGATAAAGTAACACTTCTTGGAACTTTGAATTTAAGATGTCGTGAACAGGTGATGGTCCATATTGGGTTCATTATTATTCAATATTTACACATCTAAATTTTCGATCTCCTTACAGTATCGACGTTACTACTTCTATGCTGCTGATATTTAGCTTGATTTGTCGTTTTATCCATAGAAAATGATCTCCGCTATTAATGTTGTGACCTGGAAATTATATAAACCCCAAGTAAAGAGCAAAAGTGCTGGTAATTCTTTCATGACACTGATAAGAACTGATAGTATACCAGCAATTAAAAAAATGATTTGAAACTTCTATTTCCCTATTAAAAGTTTCAAATCTATACTTTGTAAAAGTCTACTTTTAAGCATATTGCGATTGGACAATTGGATTTGGATGGTTGCCAATTATAAAAGACGAATACAGGTTGTTCAGAATTCATGTCTGAGATATATATATGGCACCAAAAAATTTGACCACACGTTGGATCAACATGCACAACAAAAGACCATTATCCATTCTCTTAAATAAAACTATTTAATAACGACCTTAATTTTAAAAGAGGATGAAGGATTTGTTGTTCATTGGGCAGGATCATTTAGCAAATATTAACAATTAACTATTATGTCGAAAACGGTTGTTATATTGGGGAAGAAGCTTAAGTGTGAGTACTTGGAAGAAAATTTTTCCTCCAGGAACTAAATCACCACTTTGGTCAGCTGACTTTCTGATTGTTTCTTGATTATTTCTTATGGGGCCATCTTAAAAGTGAGGAAATACAATTTAATGTAATCAGGTGCCTGCCTTTGGGCCAGTTGTGCATTTTATGTGAGGTAGAGATAAATGCAATTCAATTCAAATACGTCACCAACTAAAAACTTAAAAATGAAAACGATACATGTCAACCTCCTTTTTCGCTAAAATGCTCAGTTTTCATTGTCCTTTTCAAAAATATAATAATGCCAATTAAACATTTTTGCCTGAGAAGGCTGAGGTTACTCCTAGGAGATGCATATATAAGAATGTCGACCCCTCTCAGAAGATGGGCGAGATTCTGAAGTAGGCTATTATTCTGGTATGTTAAGACAAACAATTTTGGATAATTAACAAAGGTAATATTGAATTCGATGCCCAAAAAAATGGAATGACTACATTGATGACAAACTGTACCAGCTGAAACATTCAGAAACTCTCATTTAATCAGAGAAGACCAAGTCCACTCTCCCTTGATGTTAAATTTAATGAGATGTACTTATATACCCATCATACGATGTTTGAAGTACAACAAACTTTACTTCTTTCAAAACTTTTTTAACGAGATTTATTCTCTATTGCTGTATTACTACTATTTTGTTGTCTTGTCCTTATTTTGAATTATAGCTTCAAAATGTCACAGCATAGACTCCATTATTTAACGACAAGGATTATTTATTGGAATAGATTTTCATGCTCCTTGATAGACTTCTCACAACTGTCTTATATTTTGTGGCTTAACTGGCTTCTGTTTATCAGGTTTCAATTGGATCTAAGTTTAGTAATTGTGCCTCGATTTATTCTTACGAAAAGTTTGGGGTCGATGTTCTGCATATAAACTCATTGTCAAACTCATGCCAAGAGAAACAGCTGCCATGTTTAATGTCAATTTTTTTGCTACTTTCAATTAAATTCTGGTAGTGGAAACCTTCTGAGATATTGATGAGATCCATGAGTGTCAAACAAATGATGAAACATGAACATCCATCCAAGAGCCAACAGAGTTCTGGAGTCTGGAGTTTTAGATCAATCTACTGAAAAATTTTTGATTGTAACCGTTTGGTCGAGAGTTGTATAGGAGAACATATCTTGTTCGATGCAATTTTTATTTTCTTTCGGTGTTTCTCCAATGCCTGGCGAGCTGTTGTGCCTGTATCATTAAATATTTGATTAATTGGTTCTATTTCATCAATGTTTTTGTTTCTCTAAAGCATCGCCTTCAAACCTTAACGAGCATAAACGTAGTACTTTTGAAAATTCTCGTTTCGTGAAATGAAAAAAAATCTGAAAAATTGTTGTATGAAGGGCAAGGTAATATAATCGGGAACGAAAATATATATGAATAAAAATGTTAGTGATACGAAGTTAAAGTGGCAGGAGGGCCGTGCACCCAAAACGGATACGAAAACTCGTATAATCACAGCTCGAAAAAAATGAGTCGCATTTCTTTGCCGATGCCAAGGCGTGAAGCTGATGCGAAAAAATGATCGCCATCAATAAAGGTTTTCCCACTGTACCCCGCCCCCTCGTTTACCATACAGCCGCCATACAACAGGAAGGAAGGAAAATTCGCGGGGCCCACGTCGTTTTCATTAACTTGTAAGCGAGCAGGGCTCGAAACGCGCTCGGTAATAACACCAAAGGTAATAATAATAACAGTAATAAGAGGCGTAGGGGCGAGCCGGCGCGATTTTGATAAATAGGGTTAGGTACATCATGCTTCCGGTGGTCCCCCGTGCTCCTTGATGTATACGTAGGTATAATCCTTGTCGCGTTCGCCAGCCACCACCATCACCCTCTTCCCATCCCGAATCCCGTCATAAACGCGTAAGTCACTGTCGCGGTTTCTAATCTAGAGAAATTGAATTATTAAATATGAATAATATGGTGCTGTGTGCCGAAGGAAATGTTTAGAGGCGATGAAATGATACAGTATTAGTGAGATTTAGTCCAAAATCGAGTAAATCGGATACAAAATGTTTCGAATCGTAGCATTGAGTGTTACGAACTGAAATTCCAATGGATGATTAGTCAAAAACTGTCTATTGCTTGGCGATAAGATCAAAAATTTTCTTGGGATTAGAATGTTTTTATTTATATTAAAAAATTTAAGTCAATTGTAACATCTTTCAGTAAAGATGATATTTATTTGTTTAAGAACTTATTTAGCAAACCTTCAAATCTAATCATTGATACAGCTAATTTTTCCTCCATTTACACTTTCAGGTAAAGATGAAGGAGTAAGAGATACTCCTACTGTTACTACCCTATGAAAGATAGTTCAACTCTCTGTTCTGTGGTAGCGCTAGTGGTGATTTGAAATTGGTGACACTTTGAACATTTTCAACTAAGTACTTTGTGGTAATGGGCAATTCTTCTGGTCACTCTAAAGCCTTGGAAATCAAAATACTCCATACCAAAGAACTGTTTCAAAAGTGATTGGAAGCTACCTCGGACATTGAATTACTTTAATATCCTTAATTACATAAATCTTATCGATCGAATCCAAAAAATGCCTGTAATAGGTGCTCGTAGTATATTGTTTGAATCACCTTACTTCATGGTTCATATATTGTAGCATTTCTTGAACTTGTCAATTAGAGATAAGGCATGATGGGCAATGCATTATGTTATGGAGACATTGTTGCGGGTGGATGAGTAGCCATGATATGGAAGAGTTGATAGACAGGGAGAAACTAACATCACCCAAGAGCTGCAGGAACAGCAACGTGTGACAGCTTATGAAATTGTTTCTGAAGAGGAATGTGGAGTCTTCAGTGGTTAAGGACAAAATCTGCAAGGTCATGTGAGTTATAAAATGTGTTTGCAACATTTTCAATGACAATGTTGTTTCCTATTATATTTGAGACGAAATTTAAAGAGGCGCAAAAAAGAGACTTCGCTTGACAGTTTTTCTTGTACGACAGAGGTCCAGGGACTCTTAAGCTGGTGTCAGTGCTAATAAAAGACAAAGCAAGATAGTAAACTCAGATACTTTCGAAATCGTAGCTCCTTCTCCACTTTGCCGTCTTGTGTAATGTTAAATCTTCCTTTATCTAGGTACTTTATTAGTAATTTATTTTTCGCACTGTTTAATATTTTTTGAGTATTTAGAAGACATGAATTGGAGTTACATTATCTCTTATAGGAAATTGTGGCTTCAGTTTCCATTACACTTTTTCATAGGAACTAATCACGAAAGTCGAAGGACATGAGGAACATCTGAACACTAGAAGCATTTTGCTGAGAAGTAATAGTCCACTGCAGGATATTTTTAGAATGATGGGCAAGACAGATAACAATAGATGCCGATTTTACTGGAGGCATACAACTTCTTTAGAAGAAACAATCAAAACAATATGATTACAAAGTACTTCGATGAGGTTCCCAAAAACTATTTGCTGTGGAAACCAATAGGAATAATTAGAGAGTTAAAATTCCCAATCAAGAAAGGCTGATAATAAATCAATCAACGACAATGTTCTGTTGCATTCAAAGAACAATAATCCTGATATGTGGCGTATTATTAATTCACACAGAGGAAAGAGAATTGGTGTGTGTGATCGATAACAGAAAACCTGGAAAAACTTGTAAAATAGTTTCAGTGATGCTTTTTATAATAAAACAAGTTAACTGCAAAAGGAAAACATTATTAGGTAACCATGGAAATCAGAATCTGAAAAACCTCATCCAATTGGATTGAATTAATTTAATGAGGTTGGCACAGCTCGACCAGTGTTTCCTCGAAATGTGGCCCTAAAATGGACCGAGTTTTTACTGATGAGACGAATGTTAATGTCTCCTCAAATATTCCATCATTATTCACTCATCATTCGAGGCGTTCACGAGTAGAAAAGACGGTAGCTTCAATTTTGGCTGGTTAGTTAGGTAACCTCGTTAGTTAGGGAAAGTGGCTTCCTTTTCCTATCTATCGGTTTGGATATATTTCAAAATATTAATTAAAAAATGTGCCGGGCAGCGACCAAGTTGAAGAAACATATTTTGCCTAGTTTGGAGGAGCACATCTCTCACCTCTTCTTCCGAAATGACGACGAAGTGGATACTGTAAGCACTCGAAGTAAGCTGCTATCATATCTACCGCCTCATTATTTGTAAAAAAGCATTTTGAATGCTCGAAGTCAACATCAAGTGAAGACCAAATAAATAATTTGACATTTCTTCTTAATATTGTTAGACATACGATGTTTTTCAAAGCCATCTTGAAGTTATTTTGGTTTAGATGATTCAGAACTTCATAGATTTAAAGAGTTTATCAGAGTCTAACACATTGAGATGCGATTATTTTTTTAGATTCTTACGTCCAACATACAAGAGAATGCACTTTAGATTTTCCAATATTTGTGATAATTTGTAAGAGTAGGTACATTAGTCTTAAAATCAAAAGAAAGCGCGGCTAGGTAATGTTGTCCAACCTTTTTATATAACACAACAGTGACAGATAACTGTGCAAAGTTCTTTTCATAAATCAAAGCAAAATCTAATTCATTTACTTAACAGCACTTAGTCGATTAACATCTAAATACAAAAGACCTGTCTAGTACTTCCTTCATCCTGAAAAAGACGAAGAACAAAACAAGAAAAAATGCAAAACAAAAGAATTAACGCACGTTCATTTCAGATTAAACTTCCCAATTATCATTTCCATTCCTATCCTTTACCGTATCATCATCCCTTTCGCTGAGGAGGAAAAAGCAGGACCTTCACATAATACGATCCGATCTAGAAGGCGAGCATCCAATTGCGACAATTGACTACTACGCGGCGTAGACGTAGCAATTGTTTCGAGCTCGCCACCCCACGTCGAAATATATGCAAATCGCGATCGCCATTGTTTTGTTTTCTTTCAATTGTTTCTCGGCCGTTCGGCGTATTGTTGCTTAGAACTTATCCGAATTTGTTCGAGAGAAGTCGGGGATAGGGGTGAGTACGGCAACCATCGGGAGAGGAATGGGGTACACGGTTACGGAACCGCAAAAAGAGGGTTCTCTTTCATTGTTTCTGCCCGTATACCGTCACGACGGCCTTCCATTTCGGTATACCGGGGAGACATTATCATATCGCCCAGTTCGGAAAGCGCCTAGTCGAATTTATTGTCCGGCAAAAGTGAGGTTAGGAATTGATAATATCCGCGCAACGGCGGCGATACACAATGGAAATTAGCAATTTTAAAACGCGATTTGCTTTTGTTCTTGCCCCTTGGGGGTGACCGGAACGTTCCTACGGCTCGCCGGAACTGAACTTCATCGATATGAAACGGTATTCTTTTGTTTCTTTGCTGCTTTTCTACATTCATATTTATGAACTCAGTTACTTTAGGTCGTTATTGTACTCGATTCTTTTCATTCGCTTAATTACAAATTGCGAATTGTATGGAATAAGTAATGAAGGATACATTAAGAGTTGCAAAAAATATTAAAAGACTTAAGTTTACAGCAATTTTTTTGTCGTTCAATAACTGTTTGCAATATACATAAGACTTATTGTCAGTCTTTTCAGACGCATCGCCTTAACTTTATTGACGGATTAATAGAATTACCAATATTTTCTGTAAATTTACGACAGAGATTCTAAAGAATTGCTTGTTTAAAAATTCTTATATTCGGCGCCAGTTTGTCTTTTGCTGAAAATCTAATAAAAGTTTTAGTCATTGCTTGCTATTCGTTTACTTTAAGTAGGTATAGAGAATCAAAACTTTGACAAGATCTCTTATTTCTATTTTATATTAGTGACGACCTTAAGATCTCCAAATACAGTGGTGCAAAAAATAATAAAAATAAGGTAAATATTTTTCGAAAAACGATATAAATAGAAACAAACAATTAATTCTTATGTTTTATTAATATGTCACTTTTTTCCTTTCAAGCAAATTGAATTGACAAGATCTGTGTTTAAAGAATATTTTTCACTTTTCCCCAAATAAAAGTCTGTGTTTATATTTTTCTTTGGCAATAGAAAATTTCTTGCTAGAGTGCGACCAGTTCTATTTGACTGGCGAAAAATATGCGAACTATTACCCCTTTCCCCTTCCCCGTTATACTCAACTAGTACAGTCTGGTACAACAATAGGTATTCGACCTCCTTATTGACAACGTTAGTTGAGTTTGATTTATTTGGTACTTCTTGCAATTTCTGTAATTTATCGAGTTTATTTTTATTTTCCGTTTTCACTTTTATCCTGTTTAGTTTTATATTCATTATAATCAGTTCTTCTCAGAGCTTTAGCATCTTTCAGTTCGATTTTTAGGTTAGTAAAAGTTACGTCAATTATACTATTTGTTCCAAGTTTTTAACATATTTAATTAACATTAATTAATGAAGTGCTTACAATACTGCAGAATATTCATACATTTTGTGAAAACCAAAAAAAAACAGCCACAGTTATTATCCTCATCATCGATGGATATTGCGAGAATAAAGTCAAATGTATATACTCGTATGGTTTTGGATGATGCAGACAGGTATAAGAAATAAATTTTAATAATAATTACAAATTAATTATTGTACTGTTATAAATCTGTACTTCGCAATAAAATCAAATCCTTGTACAATTTGACAAGATCGTATTGACTTTAAATATACTGTACTTATAGTAAACGGGTTTTAAAAAGGGATGGAGCTGGGCAAAGATGGATAATTGCTCATTGCCGAGGTAGTATGGGTTCCAATCAAGATGGTTTATTGTTATTTAAATGAAAACCCAAAAGTGGCGATTATCATGCTGAAATGAAACACAAGTGCTACCAAACTTACCAGATAATTCGATAATGGTAATGGATAATGCGCTCTACCATTCAGTACAAATAAAGACCTCCTACTTCTGCAGCGAAAGAAGGTGATATCATTTTCGGCTTCAATTAATGAACATACCTTACCACTCTGAAATGTTAAAATGCGCGCTGTTGGAAATCGTCAAAAGATATAAAGTCAATACCTCAGTATGTAATTCACGAATATGCCAAATCCAAGGGTTTTCTATATCACTGTGACTCAAATTCTATAGAATTAATTTGAAGTGTGGTTAAGGGAAACATTGCTTCCCATAATATTGGGACAATAAATATGGAAACCTTGATTCGGGTGTCATTGAATCAAATAAATCCTGAATTATGGAAAAGAGATTAACTGTGTGACATGGAAGAAGAGAGACCATTATCATTCGTCTCACTGAGTGCACCTTTTAAAAGTCACATTAGGTTGGTCGGAATCTACTAAATTTGTTTGCTTCATATAGTTTGACTTCCAGATTTAAATGTCATTTTAGTTCCAGTGATGTACAGAACTGTTTCTTTTCACAATACCATATAAAAAAAATGTTCTAACGAGCAGTGGTTCTACGTTTCCTTTCCCCTTTTCCTTTGTTCTTCTCTGCGTGAACTGCAGTAAAATCATTTTCTTTGAATATTTCATAATTTTCGCAATTTGGTTGCAAAATATGCATCTGATAAATTAGAGAACGATCCTATTTCTACTATTTTTGTTATCGCTATTGATAAGCGCTATCATTATCGTAGTTTAACCATACTGGTCATGCAAGGAGTAGGTATGCATTGTTATCTTAAAATGCAGCCGTGCGTGAGTTAACAGGCCGTTTTGGCGATCTTGCAAGGAACATATAACCGTTAGATTGAAATTTTTAGTTGCGATCCAAGAAAAATATTTCGGGTATAAGCTTCTTAATAATGTAATATTCCCGATCTACTTAATAAAATCAATTTTTTCAATAGTCTAGGTGTGCCATCAGGAGTCTTTGTTCTTAACCCTTCAAAAATGACTATGAGAAAAATAAAATTCAAAGGTGTATTACACTCATAGATATGCATCTTGACTGCAAACGAGTAACATCCTATGAAGTTTTTCTTTTCTGGACTGTACGCACGGGACAACCATAAAGGCAAGCTCGGCTATAGGAGAGACCTATTGCGCCTCCGTGCCGTTTTAGTCCTCTTAACCAGGTTGCACCCGGACAAAGAAGTTCGCAACCTGGTCAAGATTTAATTAACTTACTCCGTTGTTGGACAGTCAGCAAGGCGATGGATTGGAGTTTCCTCCGCACTCTCACAGTTTCTACAAAGGGGATAGTTTATATATTTTATTACCATTGGCCGTTTACACTTGGTGGCCTTTCCTTATGAGCCAAATACCAACATATCTACATTGATACTTTTGCAATTATTGATTTTGATTCAAACTTGTCAAACAACAAAACGGAAATTTTTCTAATCAAAAATTTATAAAATTTATGTTTAGAATCATTATTCTATTGAAACACATAGTTTCTTCTCTAGAGGGAAAAGCATTTGTTTCCAATATTTCTCGGTACCTTTCGCTATGTAAAATGTAATAAATCGCTCATTGAGGTACCTGCAAAACATCTTCAAACCATTACAGATCCTCCTCCGTGCTTTACCGTGGGTAAAATGCACGATGCAAGTGTTCTTTCCCATGCCGATCTTCAGACAAAGGTCATTCGTTTGGAGACGAATACCTCAAACTTACGTAAAGTCGTCGGTCCAGAGTATTTTTTCCCAGTCTTCCAAAATCTAATCTTCCCTTGCCAAGGTTAAACGTTTTGCCTTATTCTGTTAGCGTAGTAAAGGTTTTTGCAAAGCTATTCGCCCTTGCAAACCAGCTTTGCGTAAGCGTCTCTTAAATTTTCTTACACTCACCGGGATGTGCTCATTTCAGCTCAGTTCTTTTCCGGTGCTGTTTATTTTTGTTACTTGTTTTTCACTATAATTGGACTATCTTCTGTCGTTATTAGTTTTAGTCGCACCGTCGGTGAATTGTAAATTCGTCCACAAGCTGATATAGGGTATTCCACCGAAAATTTTAAGTTCTTAAAAAAAAAACTAAACCAAAGAAGAGAAATTTTAGACAAACTAGTAACACCAACAATGTTTCGGAATCTGAATGATTCAATTTGGTAAAGAACAAGGCCAGATTAGACAAAAAAATGAACAAAACATTACTCTCCTTCAATTGATCAACATTGACACTGTTAAAGGTATACTTTGAATTAATTAATTAATTCAAATGAATGTGAATGATAAAAAAACTGTTTGAATGAATTTCTGGTTTTTAATGTCTTAGCATTATTCTTAGCAAATTCAAAGCCATATTCTAAGTGCAGCTAAACGAAGCTATTTCAGCAAAGTGTTCTAGATTTTGCGTCCGCACTAGTTCTAAGCCTATATGCAGTCTGTATAATAAAGAAGTGTTTTTATGTTTATACTTTAACTGAGTCCTGTAATGTAACTGAAAGAAAATCATAAGAATTACCTGTTAACGTTAGAAGAGTTAGTAAGTTATTTTCTAGGTCTGTGTTATTGACAACCTACTCAGATTTAATTAACATATTACTACAAAACGTGTTTGTAAGAGATATTTAGTTTTAGCAAAAAAAAACGATAAGGATTTTAATTTTCTGAATATAAATATTGTAGATATGCCCCACATTCAAAGCGAACGAATCGTAAGAATCGTGATGGTCCACGACAATTTCGCAGTCTGTGTCCTCGACTCCGGAGGTCCTCCGGGAGTCTAACAACTTAGGCCTGAATCGGTAGGCGTCTCCCGAAACAGTCGAAGTCAACGCCTACCGCGATCGGTCACGCGAAAGCCCCAGAAGAGCAAGACAGAAGAGTCACACCGTGTAAGCGGCGTTCTTGTGCACGTGCTGGTTCGGCGGCAAGGTGGTGGCGCGTTGTCCCCCTTGTGTGCCCGTCATCGTCCGAAAAGAGGGGACGACACACGGCGCTAGGACGCTGGGCTAAGCAATCGTGCCGTGACATATCCACCATCGGAAGTAAGCGAGCGTAACTTAGTCCGCTCTCACCTGGGATGAATTTTTCTGATTTTCGTCCTCTTCCAGTAAGCGAGCGGCATTACCGCGCCTCCGATGTTGTATAATTATACTACCAGCTAGGTAGGTGAAGAAATTGGGTGGAGTGTTAGAAGACAGCTCCCTTTTCCATTCCCTGAGAATTTGTCGAGATCAAGCAATTTTGTGCATTGTTTCAGTCCTTTACACATTTTCCTTTTGGTGTTTTATTCTTTCGAACTAATATAAAAGATTGAGTAGTTATAAGCCACCACTTCACTAATAAGTCTCAAAACGTTTAGAACAAGTTATATTTTAAAGATTATTGAAGAAGTATTGAAGATTGCACGAACTTAATATTCTATTCTAATTCTTTCAGTTTCTATGATGATGAAATTTTTCAATTTCTATTTATTGGCTATTAATTCCGCTTAAAAATTCATATTAAAAATTCAGAATGGTATATGAAGTGTGCAACTCATGAAATGGTCATTCAATGCATTATTTTAGCGCATTTCTGATTTTATGATTGTTTGCAATGAGCCAAACTTCAAAATGTGTGAACTTACTCAATGAAAAATGTTATGCTAGCCTATAAGGCAGACCACCTAGAAACAATATGGACGGATAATGGACCAGTCAGTGCCACATACAACGAAAGTCTACTTAAGGGTGTACTGCTGCTCTACTGGAATCTAATCGTAGACTGCGAGAGTTATGAAAGAGATAGTAAATACAGTTTTTCAAAGTGGACGTACGAAAAAAACATTGTGTTCGCTGACGTGCAGAACATTTTATATAGATTTTATTAAAACTACTGCTTCTTTGATCACAAATATCTTCCTTATTATTAATGAAAAGAAATAAAACTTAGGCTCGTTATATACACTAATGTTAAATGGAGGTACCTACGAAATCCATTTTCAAAAGTATATAATGTAGAATTATTTATAATGCCCTCAAGATAGCGTAAAATTTGATATTTTTAAATTTGTGGTAAATTATTCAGGACAATTATTAGTATAAACGGGCTTCGCCTCTGCCTATCTTCCTAGATCATACTTATTCAATCCTCGATGAAATATTTTATCAAATTTGGAAATTATGTTTGAAATACTTTTACCGTGTTATGAGATAGGAGCAGTACACCCTTAAGTCAGATTGGAGATAATTTAGCACGCCATATATGTATCTTCTAAGGTGACTTCAAAATCTAAACATAATAGCACTTGCTTGATTCTTTTGCCAACTAGTTAACCGACCCATTGAGATAGTTTGGAAAAAATACTTCAAGAATAAAAGAAAAATTATAAAGAAACCGTAAAAAAACTTTTTCCACGTCTCTTAAAGTACATGCTAAACAGGGTTACAAGAAGTCATTACAAAAATATCTTATCAAACTTTGAAGTGGTAGGTTTGGTATCATTAAATTGGCACAAGATTTTAAGCAAAATATTAAAGATAGAAACAGAAAACTTACAGTTTACAGTAGGACATGAGAATTGTCAGATCAGTAAGAGATGTGTTCGAAAAATGCAGGTTTAGAGCACCAAATTCATACGAAGGTAGAGCGCGACCAAGTTAATCTGGCCCGCGGAAAATATGACCAACATCTTACCTCGATAACCATCACTTTGAATGTTTGACAGAGATCTTGTTCTAGGTTGTTTTCTTTAGATTGTGATATTATCTCATATAAGATTATATCACATTTAAATTTTGGCGCCTGAGTTTTTGTTTGGGAATGTACATGACAAATCGATGGTGCTGCTTGAGGGGTCAGGGTCGCAAATAGCATATCATGGACCTTTAGAGATGGCATCAATATCAGCATCATTAGTACCATTTAAAAATACAAAACCAAGGAAAAAGTTATCACCACCTCGTAAAAATGAAAGATAATATGTAGAGTAAAGGTGTGAGTTGTGATGATTTAATAATGTTTAATAATGACTATAAAAATGAATAATAATAAAAAAAATGCTGTTCATATAAATATGTGATATAGTGGATGTAATTAATAATAATAATTAAAAATTTAAAATGAAAAATAAAACCAATACAGTTTACAGAATAAAATAAATTAAATAATTTGTCTTAAGAAATTTGGATAATTGTTTCATAATTAAACTCAAGAACAGCAAGCATGTACAGGCTGTCCCGTTTCACGTGGATCTTAGATATCTGCTATACTTGTGAAAATAGACAAAAAAGCTATAAAGAAAAGTTATCTCAATTTATGTTCTGCATAACCTAAAGGTATTGTTAACTATACAAAGTGTCTCAAAAGTAGGTAAACACATACTTGCTCCGTTATTTTAAATGGGACACCCTATATATTTTGGCATTTTTGAATAGTACGCTAAAAAATATTCCCACAAAAACTACCCTACCCCTATTCCTAATAGTTATGCAGATATTTCACGTTTTTGTAAAACCTATTCCGATTCGATGTTTTTCGTATGCCGCGATAGCTTAATCCTGAAAATAGTTATCGAAATGAAATCAAGAATATGTAAACTATATAGTCCGGTATAGACAATGACATCAACAGAAAATGAATACCTACTTCCGGTTGTTAGAAATGATTCAACGCATTTCCGGAACTTCGTCTCCAGATAACTTCATTTTTTTAAATGGCACCCTATATATTTTGTTAGGTCGATAGATTCCTCATTCTAATACCTTTCCATTCATGTATATAAAGTACCATGTTTTCTTTTATACTTTTCAAGATATTTCATAGTTTTTACGCAAGCTACAAAAATGTTGTCTCCAATTTTGAGGTAACCTTAAAAATATTTAAAAAACAGAAGAGTATGCAAACATAATGTTCTTCAATTATTAAAAACAAAAATAAATTATAATAAATGTTAAAAATTATGTTTTTTTCTCTTACCGAAATATTAATTTTTCTTTGAAAATTGATTTTAACTCTTCTCGACATTTCAGGAGTTATTGATGTAAAAGCTTATACAATTCTTTCTCGCATATTTTGTTCAATATTCGGTGGTGTTCGGTGTACCAACTCTCCCATGTATGCCCATAAGAAGAAATGATATTTCTTCAAGTTTCGGTGATCTAGTTGGCCATTCTATTATACCTCTCTGACCAATGCATCTCTCCTCGAAGAGGTCATGCAATGCTGCTCTTACATTCCATAACTTAGCTCCAAGAGCTCCAATATGAAGGAGCCACATGGCCTTGGCAGTTCTATTGATAAATCTTCCAAATAACGAAATAGCTTCTGTAGTAAAAAAATACTGTTTATGTCATTATTTAAATAGCTTTCGCAGAAAAATGGTCCAATAACGTACTGTCCTAGAACACTTTCCCATACTTCCCCATTGGCTACTTACATTGGTGTTGAACAAAAATGTTTATACAAGGATTGGTATAACACAATGCAGATAATGTTGCCTAGGTTGGTTGCCTATCTGTATAAACGAAAAGCAAGTAAATAGTTTCTTCTGAATTCACCTATAATTAATAGGCACAAGTATATGTATGTATATGAGGAACTTAGATTTTACCGATTAATAAAATAAATCATAAGTTAATTTCTCGTTGGAATATCTCATAACGATAATTTTGTTTTTTTTTTTTAATGTGTGGTGGGTGCTTAATTGCAGTGACTCCGTAAGCTGTATTACTTGTCTGGCTATCACTGCAACACTTGCGGTGTAGTTTTAGTTTTGTTGTGTTTTTTTTTTAATTGCGTTTAAGACAGAATTATTCTTTGACAATCTGCATCAGTTGGTATCGATAAATAAATATAGCCGTTGAGATATTTATTTACAGTATCCGAACTCAAGTTGCTTACAAAATTTTTATAGCTTATGTCAAAAGCACTACATCTATTGCAAAATTTAAGATAAAACATCATGCTTAATATATATACTGACTTCCAGAAAAATTGCAACACCTAGAAGCTGTTTAACGATTTTATTGAAATTTTCAGAAAACGTCTATTTCTATGAAACAAAGTTATGATTAAGTTTTAAAAACAAAAGAATAAAAGCTTTAAAAGTTTTTTCAGTAATGAGTTGCTCCGCCACGATTTGTAATGCACTCATCTAGACGCCTTGGCATGCTATTAATCAAGTGATCTATAGCTGCTTGTGGTATATCGTCCCAAGCTTCTTGAATCCGTTGTTGAAGATCGTGTAAATTATCTGGAGGGTGCGGTAAATTACCTATTCGCCTACCAATCATATCCCATACATGTTCAATGGGCGACAAATCAGGCGACCGAGCAGGCCATGGGAGGACGACAATGTTAGATTCTTCCAAAAACCGTGTTGTAGCCCTTGCCGTATGAGGGCGCGCATTATCCTGCTGGAAAATGGGATTTTGCAGCCCCTGAAGATATGGAAGGCCAACTGGTTGTAGCACATTAGCAATGTAACCAGGTGCGTTAAGGTTGCCGTCAATAAAGACCAAGGGTGATCTGCTACCATAACATATTGCACCCCATATCATAACTCCTTGAGTGAGGGCTGTGTTGCGTTCCACAAAAAATGTTGGATTTTTACGTTCTCCACGCATCCGTCTGACTCTCCTACGACCATCGTGGGCCCACAAGCAAAATCGGGACTCGTCACTAAACACAATTTGATGCCATTCCTGCGCCCAATTAACCCTTAAGTTGCTCCACTCTAGTCTGCGTAGACGGTGAAGTGGTGTAAGAGGAAGACATAAAAATGGACGATATGAACGCAATCCATAAGATCTTATCCGGCGATAAACAGTTGACATTGACATTCTGAGTCCTGTACCTCTCATCCAATCATTTGCAATTGGTCGAGTTGTTGAAAATCTATCTCTTGTGGCCAAAAGTCTTAAGCGACGTTCTTCGCGATCTGTAGTCCTTCGAGGACATCCAGATCCACGGCGACGATGTTGAACCCCTTCCCCGGACCATTTGGACCAACACCTCAATACCGTTCAAACATTTCGGTTTACACGACGAGCAATTTCTCTTAGCGAAAGTCCGGCCTCTCTCATACCAATAATACGGCCACGTTCAAAATCACTTAATTGGACAAAATGTTGATGTTGACGTACTCTCGGCATTGTTATCAAGTGCAGAATGAAATTGTGACGTAACAACAACAATTTGCAAACTTGACAGTTACTAAATGGTCTAATACTTCAAATTTAAAGTTACTATGTGCTATGGAAACAACATGCAAAAAAAAAACTACTGGCTAGATTTTATTCAAATTTTAATCATCAATTTGTTTAATAAAAATAAACGTTTCGTGAAAATTTCAATAAAATCATTCGACAACTTCTAGGTGTTGCAATTTTTCTGGAAGTGAGTATATACATGAATGGAAAGGTATTAAAATGAGGAATTTATCCATCTAACAATATATATAGGTATCCAGTGTCATATAAAAAAATTAAGTTATCTAGGTACGAAGTTAGGGGAGAAAGGGTACGAAGGGAGGGTATGAAGTACCTCCCTTCATACCCCAACTAGACCACCTAACTTAAAGAAATATCATTTCTTCTTATGGGCATACCTGAAAGTACACCGAACGCCACCGAGTATTGAACAAAATATGTGAGAAAGAATTGTATAAGCTTGTACATCAATAACTCCTGAAATGTCGAGGAGAGTTAAAATCAATTTTCAAAGAAAAATTAATATTTCGGTAAGAGAAGAAGGCATAATTTTTAATATTTATTACAATTTCTTTTTGTTTTTAATGATGAACATTTTGTGTGCATACTCTTTTGTTTTTGAAATATTTTCAAGGTTACCTCGAAATTGGAGACAACATTTTTGTAGCTTGCGTAAAAACTATGAAATATCTTGAAAAGTATAAAGGAAAACGTGGTACTTTATATACATGAATGGAAAGGTATTCGAATGAGAAATCTATCGACCTAAGAAAATATATAGGGTGCCATTTAAAAAAAATGAAGTTATCTGGAGACGAAGTTCCGGAAATGCGTTGAATCATTTCTGAGAACCTGAAGTAGGTATTCATCTTCTGTTGATGTCATTGTCTATACCGGACTATATAGTTTACATATTCTTGATTTCATTTCGATAACTATTTTCAGGATCAAGCTATCGTGGCATACGAAAAACATCGAATCGGGATAGCTTTTACAAAAACGTAAAATATCTCCATAACTATTAGGAATAGGCCTAGGGTGGTTTATATAAAGTGGGAATATTTTTTAGCGTACTATTCAAAAATGTGAAAATATATAGGGTGTCCCATTTAAAATAACGGAGCAAGTATATGTTTACCTATTTTTGAGACACTCTGTGTAGTTAAAAATATTTTTAGGTTATGCAGAACATAAATTGGGATAACTTTTCTTTATAACTTTTTTGTCTATTTTCACAAATACGGCAGATATCTAAAATACACGTTGAAACGGGACACCCTGATACAAACAATTTATCAATGGTACTATAGTTTGATAGTAGTCGAATAGGTTTCATGGTAATCGCCGTTCACAAAAATGTATTGAGCAGAAAATTTGCTGTTTGCCTGCTTATTAGTTTACTGAAAACTAGATAGTTCCACTAAAAACACCATTACAATCTGACTCTTCAATTGCTGCAAGTCAAAGGTTACTGAAATCTAATAATTATCTACTATGAATATGCTAGGATAATCGATTAAACT
This sequence comes from Holotrichia oblita, assembly GCA_023690525.1. Lineage (NCBI taxonomy): Eukaryota > Metazoa > Arthropoda > Insecta > Coleoptera > Scarabaeidae > Holotrichia > Holotrichia oblita. The sequence continues at coordinate 14,446,359 of CM043023.1, read as the reverse complement.
TGCTGATTAGATGCACGCTATTCAAATCGCCCAACCTACCAGAAGTGTCTTAAATAAATAAATAAAAAAATGTATTGCGCCATTCTTATAATAGGCAACCAAAAGCAAACCCGTGTTTGAAAATTTACGTTAATGGAGCATCAGTATTTTTGTTCACATTGTTTTTTAGTGTTATATCTAGAGTACACCAATTCGGAGCGAAAGCAGAGGCGTGACTAACGAATTGGCTCCTTGCACCCTGCCTCTATTTTTGAATCTACAACACCGTTTCCCAAATAATTACTCTAAATTTTAAATGTCTACAGGCATTGATTTTGTAGAACTATAATTCTTTGTAATATCCCCTCACCTCAATTTTTCAATAAAAAATAAAATAATTCAAAAGAGGTACTTTTAGGAGCAAGGTTTATCAAAGAATATTCCTTCCATTCCCTTGCCATTCCATGTTCAAGTATTTCCCATCTTATAATTAATCCGTTCCGCCAATCTAATAATCTGCAAATAATACTGTGGAATACTTACAAATATTTTGCAAATCATCAAAATAGTAATGGCCTAAATATTGATCTTTGAGGAACACCATGCTGCAGTAAGCACGACTTAGACAATTTATCTTGTTACCAACAGATCAACTGGTGTTTGTTGCCTAGGAAAATAGGGGACAACGAGCATGTTTTGTGTAATGGTCACTCACTTTGGCAACACTGACAACTTTGTCACTGGAAATTGTTTGTAAAAGACGAAAACTATATAGTCATCTTCGTTGTATGTTTTTTTTAATAATAAATTTGTTTTGTTAATGTAATAATTATGGAAATTTTTTAGTTGAAAACGGACGTAGTTGACCAGGCAATTACACCAAGGGGTGTTTAGCTTACCTTTAATACTTCTTAAATTAATTCTATTCTAGAAGTATTTTCCTTTATTTTAAATTGTGCGTAACTACAGAAGGGAAATGAAGACAATAAGTTAGACTATCAGATTCAGGCATGCCAGGAAGTTGCTGGAGTGATATGCAAAACATTTCTTCGAAACCAGTTGAAGACAGAAGCTCCTTGAGGACCGACAATGAGTACCAAGTCAGCGTTCACTACAGAATAGATAAAATGACTTCGACATCATATTTTGGCTTTATCAAAACGTTTTTTTACGAATGGTTTTGGCGAGGAAAATAGTACGATTTTAATACAGGAAACAAGATCAAACATCCTATGAATAGCACTAGAAAGCCAGCAGAAGAGGATTGAATTTCTGGTTTCCTTAGAAGGTGTGGGATTGTTTTTCTCAGAATATCAGAACACTTTAGCAAGAGCAGAATTTCTGGATTCAATAAAGTTTCGAAATTTTATAACACTCTGGTAGAAATGTTCATCACATATTTTCAACTGTGGTCGCACTGATATAGGTTGAACTTGTTTCTAGTGGAGGAGGAGCGAGGAATTAATGTCACCGTCATGCGTTAGTGCTACAGATACTTACAGACCGCCAATGTTTAAGATAGCGAATGACCGTCTGCTAGAGAAGGACGGACTAACAGGAGGAATTTCCAACTGTCCAAAATCACGGTACATTGGAGAAGATTTGGTTAATGATTGACTCAAATATTTCCTCAAGCAGTACTAAATGCTGTTCCGAGCTTATGAAATTCTGTAGTACTAATGGTATATAAACAGTTTCTACGCTTCCACCCCCATTCTCATCACTGCTAAACCTTGGCATATTTACCGAGGAAAATGTACACCTTTAACTACGAAAACCGTGTTGCAGAAATATATTCTATGCCGATAAGGAAGGAAAAAAGTACGGCAGAAGGAAAAAAAGACGCCTTATTTGACGAGGAACAATAAGAGGAACCCTAGAGTTATTGTTGAAAAAGCCAAAACGCTTAAAACCAAAAGAAGCCTTGTGTTTAGCAGCTTCAGATAAAGACACCCCAAACGAAAGCATTATTGCTGGAGACATTAGTAAGGTTCGAGAGATTTGATTGACGTTCATTGTGTGTAGTAAATTAGTCCACAAAGAGTGTTTTACAATGTCAACATATCAATTACTTAAATTGTGTTTTTAAATTAAAAAAAAATTGAAACTTGACTGAACTGATATAAACCCGATCCCACTTGACTTAAGGTCATTAAAAGGGCGAAAAATAAAGATTGTAGAATGGCGCAAAGCTTTTGAAAAAAATATGTGTACATTTCTTTTTATGGATCATTCTAGGCAATATTTAAACCTAAAAGAAATAATCATCTTAATAATCTCCCTTATTACATCTATTCCCTTTAAGATCCTCCTTGTTCAACATCTTCCAGAGATTGCGAACGTACGATTTTATACACCGACCACAATAAATACATCGTCGGGAACAATGGCTCGACCGGCAATAAAATAACCGCCGCAGGCAGCGAAGACACCGCGACTCTCTTCCTCCTTCGCCCGAAAACACACCTCAAGCAGTAAAGCTCGCGGGTTAGGACATTCGGTCCCGGCGAAAGGCATAAATTAACAGCCGAGAGAAGATTATAATGCGATGGGTTATAATACTGCGCCAAGCATAGCGAGTGTTTTGATGAACATCAGTAGAAGTAGCAGCAGCACCACCGCGAACTAACCACCACCAGGTCGTTATGGAGGAAGAAGGAATCAGGAAGGAATCACAGGATGCATTACGAAAGTTTCGGGCCGTCAAGACGAAATCTATGTGTGTTTCGCATAAAAGACCGGAAACGTCTTTAAGCGGGAAACGGAGAGAGGTCGCGGGCTGATGTTGGTTCCTTTTCCTATTCTAACGACGGTTGGAGCGGAGGCGATATCTTCAGAATCTACTTATCACGGTGATAACTGCTACGGAGCGTTAATATACGGAATGTTATAATACGTATAGTAGCAGCGGGTGGTAACGGGATCGCGTGGTGGGTGAGAGAAATTGCGGGAATCCCCTGCAAGTCATTATTTTATTACGGAGATGGCTAAGATAGGAAAGTCATGTATATGAATGCTTTTCTTACAAACAAAAGAGAGTAAACAAGTTAAATGTTGGAGAGAATAATTAATTAACAATTTAGTTTCATAATTGCGGAAAACAAAACAAAAATATGTAGAATTATTTTGTTTACAGTGACTTTCTACCAACTCACGCTTTGGTGGACACTATTGAGCAAAATTTTGTGTAATATAAGCAGACTGGAAGTTCAGACTTCGATTAAACCTTAGATAGTGAAATTGCAGTATGAAACTAATCTATATTTTTTTAGGAGCCAAATCGCCAATTTATAAATTTTGAAGTGAATTACATAATCTGAATATGCAAATTAATTTTGCAAAACAGAAGAAAATGGGGATAAGGGAGCACCTATATATGTACATATTAAGTGAAGAAGAGTTCACAAATTCAAATAGTCTACGTGGCAGAATGCGCTGGTAAACTCGCTTATTAAACCAGGATTGCAAAACAAATTTTGTTCAAACACCATCTGCGTGAAACACGCCTTCAAAGTCGCAAAATATTCAAATATTTTTTGGTAATGTCTAATTAATTTTGATTCACTTATTTGGTATCTCTGGTGATATAAATACTTAATACTTCTGATGACAGATAAAGCCAAACTTACATTCTATCGCAGATGGCGCCACAACATGATTATCTTGCTAATGTTAGTGTTCGGGCATGTCAGGGCAGCTATTAAAGAAACCTAAAGCTGCGTACTCACTTGAGCAAATTTACGCGCACGAACGCTGTGCGCAGACAAATCCTTCGATAAAGGTGAAGAAACCAACAAGCGATGGATAGCATTCGTGCGCATATTGGGTGTTCGTGCGCGTAAATTTGCTCAAGTCAGTATGCAGCTTAATGCAAAACTAGTTAGGGAACAATACATACATATGTATATAGGAGTGTAAAACAATTTCAGCGAGAGTCTCGTGAACAATTACACACGACATTTCACCATGCAGTGGATATTTTTTTGTTCAAGTGCAAAAAATCTGCACATGCATCCCTTGTTTCTGTCAGTAAATCAGAAGAGGATGCAGCTAGAGCTGGCAATTTACTTTTGGAGGATCTTTTTAAATGGTTCTCGAGTAATAAACTGTATTTAAATCCTACTAAAACTGTTGTATTCTTGTTTCGTACAGGCAGAGATTAATTAATTATAATTTACAGTTTACATATAATAACACTTGTTTAAATCTCTAAAAGGAAGCAAAGGCCGTAACCGGGTAAGTATGGATTGCCGGCGATTTTTGGCTGAAATTTAAGGCATATATTTGACCCCCTAAAAGTCGCCTATAGCCAAATTTTTAGCTCTGAGTATTGAACGGCCTTTGCTATCGGCTATCAGAAAAAAAATATTTCGGTTTCCGTCCGTCACGTGATCAATTTTTTTTCAAATTTTTGGTTTTTTGAATTTTTTTTTGACAAAGTAGCCGTTTTTTTACAATCACCAAATTTTTTATAAATCTTCTCTTACTATTTTCCTACTATCTCAATTTTTTTCTAGACGATCCAAGTGGTACGCCATAGTAAAAAAAAACATTCAGTTAAGAGTAAGTTATGTTGATACCTACACAAATAACTTTTCTTGCAACAATTTGTGGATTTGTTAATAAATAAATAAAAATGATTGTACGAATTCGTTAGATAGGTAACTGTTGACACGACACTGTTAACTGAATGCTTTTTTTTACTATGGCGTACCACTTGGATCGTCTAGAAAAAAATTGAGGTAGTAGGGAAATAGTAAGAGCAAATTTATAAAAATTTTGGTGAGTGTACCAAAACGGCTACTTTATCAAAAAAAAAATCAAAAAACAAAAACTTGAAGAAATAAAAAATGATCACGAGACGGACGGAAACCGAAATATATTTTTTTTGATAGCGTCTAAAAATGTCCATATTTTCATTTTTTTTCGTTCCGATCGGGCAACCCTATCGTGAAATAAAAATTTTGGTTTTTAATTTTTTACTCGAAGGGCGTTCAATATTCAGAGCTGAAAATTTGGCTGTAGGCGACTTTTAGGGAGTCAAATATATGCAACCCATACTTACCCGGCTACGGCCTTTTCTAGGAATTCATTTTACTAACACTTTGTCATGGAAACTACATTGTAATGATTTGTGTGTTAAACTAAGTACAACTGCATAGGTACCAAATTCGAATATTGTGTGGTGTTCTAAACCTAAGCGCTATTAGAATATTCTACTTTAGTTATGTACAATCAAGAATGACCTATGGTATTGTATTTTGGGGTAATTCGCCATATGCTTATCAAATATCTTTAATTCAAAAGCGTATACAGTACAAGCTCGATAGTGTGAACGCAAAAATACCAAGGACCATTCATGTTATAGGGGGTGTTCATACAATTGAAGGTACATAAAAATATATTATTAAAAGCTCTTTATTTCACAAAGAAAGTTAACATGCCTAATATGTATAACGAAATAAACATTTATAAAAAAAATAAATAAAAATATGTATGTACGATCCTATGTAACAAAAAGTAAATATTTATGTATCTCCTTAAGAAAGAAAAAAGTTGCACATTTAGATATATTATAGATTACATATCTAGTTTAGGTCTGAGAAAATGTGTAATTTTTTTCTGAATCTTTTTAGATTGAATATTCAAAAGGACAGCCTCTTCTAATATATTTTGAAGCAATAAATTTTTACTCATGTCAAGATTATTTTCTTGAGCCCATTGCACTGCTAAACCCAAAGCTTTTGCAGCTATACCATATTTTTTAGCCAATAGCGATACTGTCATATCTTTCTCAATTTCTTCTAACATTTTTGACTTTTCTTTCAATGTTATACACTTACTCTTTGGCTTAACCATGTTTATAATGAATATAAAACCAAATTGATAACAAGTTGACTACTCGATGGGGTAGATCTAACTACAGTGAATAGTAATGCTGCGTATATGTATTGTAAACAAGTTCAAACAAGTTAAAAGTCAACAAACACGTATATTCATACTATCGAGAGGCAAACGTTGTTCACACCATACGGCTGTCAGTACAAAAGGTTGGGACGAAAAATCTGTTCACGTTATCCAGCTGTTCAAACTAACGAGTGTTCATGTTAGCGAGCTTGTACTGTAGTTCGAAATATACCAAAAGTGAGACCAACAGAATCAGGTCGACCACTATTTGCTGAATTAAATATTCTTCCCTTAGCTTGTTTATACATATTAGATGTTTGCTTATTAGAGTATAGCCGCATATTTGAACTAAATGCACGTTCATTGCATGATCATGTCACAGGAGATAACTCCATGTTACCTAAGACAAACACGTTAAATTTAATAGAAAATTCTCCTGCTGTCCTTGGAATTAAGCTTTACAAAAAATGGCCTGTAAATTTTACTAAGCTTTCTAGCTTCAGACTTAAAATAGAGGTTAAGAAAATGCTGCATCATTATAATTTTTATTCTGTTAGAGAATATTTTAGTATGAATTTAGATAATTCGATATACAATTTTTATATTATTTTTTTTGTACGAACTGAAACTTATGTTTCCAATAAACTATTATTATTATTATTATTCTTTACCAAAGAATGGAGGACATGCAATATTTCAGAAAATCTACATCTATAATAGTGCATACAATACAGTATGTTGCTTTGGATTATAAAGACAATGATGGTTCCATTACGGCATAGAAAACAGATCTGAAATTGGTGATAAATAACTTTCAACATTTGCTTCTTTGTTCTAAGTCCAACAGCGACAAATGGACTTAAATATCAATTCCAGGATAAATCTATAAATCAAGAGCTTTGCGAGCCAGAGCAAAATGTGTCTGACACTACCAACTTTAGCCAAGACTTGACCAAAGAGTCCAGCGGCAGCTATAACCTCGCATGTTTCAAAGAATGTTGGTTTGATTACTCATGATAATTCGTCTCATGAAGTAACTAATAAGTGCATAATCGAGTAGAGAGCAGATAATAAGAGAGATAAGACCCTAGTTCAACAAAGGGTGGGAAAAAAATTTCACATCGTGCAGACACCAAAGAACCTTGGACTATTGATCACAGGACTTTCTCAGGTTTAATTATCTAATTCAGAAACACATCTATCACCGTTAGGATTGTTAAAATTTAACATTAAACACCCTATACAGTGGTTAGTGTTTCAGCTTCATGGTAACAAACGTGATGCTGCTCTGATATGAGCACACACTGGAAATATTTTCTTGACACTTTCATATTCAACAAATTCCTGCTGAGTGTGTGTGTTACTTAAAAGATTTAGTAGAATTTGTGTTGCAGGTTTATGCATCAATGTGCTTCAGAATAAAATCTAAGCCGTCATGTAAAGGTGGTGGTCATCACTTGCGGCTGACAATTAAATTATCCCGTTATCTCAATAATGACTTGAAAAGGGTCGTTGGTCCTATTAGTGCAGGAAACGCTGACTTTCCTTATCTTGATAATTTAATACTAGCAATCTTGACTCGTGCAAGAATCGGGATTGCGTCGAATTTTCAAAGATACAGTCTGCTCTTCATTTTCAATAGGGGTGTTGTAAACCATGATGGATACCTCCTAGGGATTGTTGAGGTCAGCAATTATTACAATTTTAATCGCTTTTTTATATGTGTGGTGGGTGCTTAGTTGCAGTGCATATCGCCTTTTATAATGCCGCGCTGTTAATCACTTTGCTCCCAACAGCGAATGGTAAGCCGATCCGGATTTCAATTCCCTGAAAAAATGTCACCGTCCCTCCAGAGAATTGAACCCCGGCACCTATCGTCCTCTCACAACAATAGTCAGCCGCCTAACCACTGTGGCTATCGACCCGTTTTTTTACTTGCAAAAAACGAAATTATTCAGGAGTTTGTTATAGAGGAACAACATTGTATTTCTTATTAAAATAGGGAAATCTAACGAAATTAGCAAATTCTTCTCGATAGGCTTGGTAACAAGTGCATACATTTAATCTCCCTAGTGGAGACAGAAGCCTACCATATTTTCTGGAAACTGTTCCTGATAATTAGATTCCGTGCTGACATGTGGATTTTCTTCTGCCCAATGAACCTAAATTCATCATAAGAATGTTATTTTTGTTTTATTTTTTTCATCTACTTAATTAAACACCACGAATAGAAAAGTTGATCGAAAATGTGTTTTCCAAATTATGATGTAAAAAAAATATTAATTATGGAAACAAAGCTTGCTAAAGTTAATTATTTAACTATAATCTCCTTCATGGATATTTTACGCTGTAATGTTTATAGTGCTGCGGTATTTTACCCCATTATCCATAATCGTACATTGCCTGAAATCGAGAATCCCTTCAGTGTAATCCATTGAAGACTTTGTGAGTCACATGTTGTCCATTGTCCGCTTGGTGGTATTTTACTGTTAGGTTGGGTCCTTCAACAGCAGTATTGTAAAACAATTCACTGACTGTTTGAGCGGAGGTTTTTATTGTGACTCTATTTCCTTAGTTTATATGTATTACGTCTGAAATCAACGATGTACTACATATATTGGCCCATTTAAACGTACAAGGGTTATAAAACTAAGTACGATGTTCAATTAAGGATAGGATAACTACGTGAATGATCAGTAATAATTTGCTTATTGACAGTCGACGAAATAAAAAATTCTCTGATATAATATTTCTGCTTTTTTTTGCTGGAAATCTTTTTTAATAATTCAAAATTGCAAAAAAACCTTACCCGAGTTTTGAGTTACGTTATTTTGTAAGAATTTTTCATACAATTTTATTCTTTTTTTTCTTCTTAACTCTTCTAGCTTTTCTAATGATATCTGCGTTTTATATTGACAGAATATCTTTATTAGCAGCTTGTCTATATTTGCAGGATATCGAATAATTCTTCGTGTTAAATAGCTGTTCATTATCTACTTGTAATTGGTGTTTATCAGTTCTTTTGTTGTATCTTGCTCATCTGTGAAGTTTGGATATTAACCTTCAGTTCAACAGAACCGTTGATGTAACAGAAAATAGCCTTGAAATTTTAGAGGATATCTTCTAAAGCGTTAAGGATAGGTATAGACGTAGTGCCAGTTGAAATTTTAATGTTAGTTACTGGGTAGGCTAGGAGGGCGAAGGCGGCAGTAAGACATAATTTTGCCTTATTGGTGAAAGAGTTTTCCCCTTCAAACAAAAACCGATGTGTCTCGGCATTTGTTCGTATTTCTTGACGTTTTCGATTTATTTAAGGTGAACCAGTTTCATTAGAATGCTGTGTATATTAATTTCGAATTTCTGGTTAAGTTGTTCGCGCTGCGATTACTTGATTATATCTAAAAAGATTGGCATCGGTCAGCTACATGGTTGGCACTAACTGAGTTGTCAACCTTTTTGTATAGAGTTGGACAGTAATGATTATGCCTTTATTTCCAGTGTAATATACAGTATAGACATATACATAAAACAATGTAGGGTCTCCCGTGTGTTTCATCTAACAATATTATAATAGTTTGCAGGTACGAGGGAGCGTTTTTATATTCGCGGAATGGGGGATAAGGGGTGGAAATAAAAAAACCTGCAAGACGGATACATTTTTCACATCTTTCAATTAATTTATTTATACCTCCATAAAAAAATGATTTCTCATTATCTGCAAAATACGCCGAAACTGCCAGCTTGACTTCATCATCGGCAGTAAATTTTTTCCCCCGCAGCTCCTTTTTCATTTTCGGAAACAGGTAATAATCACTCGGGGCCAGGTCTGGGCTGTAGGGTGGGTGATTCACAATTTCGAAGCCCACCTTATGCAGGGCAGCTAACGCAACGCGGCTCTTGTGGACGGGCGCGTTGTCGTGCAAAAGCAGCACACCTTTCGTCAATTTTTCCCGTCTTTTCTCTGTAATGGCTTCTTTTAGTCGCTCTAAGATTGAAGCGTAATATTCTCCGGTTATAGAAACACCTTTATCTTTATAATTAATCAATAATATTCCTTTTGAGTCCCAAAGTACCGTTGCCATGAGTTTCCCAGCTGATTGTAACACTTTAAATTTCTTGGGAGGTGGTGTGCCCTTTTATGCCACTGCATGGAGTCTTGTTTGGACTCAGGTTCATAATGATGAACCCAAGTTTCGTCTCCAGTAACAATTCGACTCAATACACCATCCTTGTCTTCATTACAGAGGTCCAAAAATGCACGCGAACACTCTACGCGCTGTTGTTTTTGCGGCGGCGTGAGCATTCTCGGCACCCATCTTGCGCTGACCTTAGACATGCCGAGATGATCGTGTAGGATTTTAAAAATTGTTTTATCGGATACTCCAACCATTTCTGCGAGTTGTTTCTTCTTTAGTCGAGCATCTTCGAGTACAATTTTTTCAACTCTTTGGATAAGTGCTGGCGTGGTCACCTTAATGCTCCTGCCCGGCCTCGGGTCGTCTTCGAGGAATTCCCTTCCTTGTTTAAATAAACTATGCCACTTGTACACCATGGTTTTTCCTGGACAAGAGTCGCCGTAAACCAATGACATCTCATTCATTATGGTCGCGACTGATTTTCCTTGCCTGGTAAGGAACTTTATAACGGCACGATATTCGATTTTTTCCATATTTCACTTTTCACTCCTGATTATGTTACTTGGTTGACGATAGCTCAAAGACTAACTGTCTAATAGTAATGAAACTTAATATTTATACTAATTATGAGTCGCTGCACAGGCCACGCCCCCAATGCGCCTAATTACCGCCCTACAACCCGCTCATTCCGCTCCCTCGTATCTTCACTTTTTCATAATTTATTTATTTAATGTTTAATATCTCCGCCCATTTCTCTATCTTTACTTATCATTTTTAGTTTTGACATTTTCTGTGTCAGCCATTATTCAAAAATCTTTTTTCAATTGTTTAAACTATGCTTTTTTTAAATTACTTTTGCTTTATTTCAATATTATCAATCATTGTTGGTTTTTTACTGTATTTTTTGTTTTGATTGATTCACGTGTTTCATCTTTCATTTCTAACATTGTTCCTACTTTCTCAACGGTTGGGGTAACAGCCACTCACCCCATTTTCCTCCATTTATTGACGGGTTTCTTCAGCCGAGTTTTTTTGCTTTTCCATTTAATGACATCGTGAGTGTGGGTTAGTTGTGTTGTGGGGGAGGGGGCGAATTCGTGGGAGTTGGGTAATGTTGGAGTTGTAGGAAAGGGCAGTTAGGAAAGTGGGGGGAGGGTGGAGAAATTTGTGAGTTGTATATCTTCGTGCTGTGTCGCATGTGAGCTGCTGCCTCCGTGAATGCCGTGTCAGAGGGCTGTAGGGGCTAGGTTGACTTTGGCTTTAGGTGGTGGATGATCCGGGTACTGACCTTGTCTATGGGGTTGTTGGTGAAGTTGGGCGTTGTTGTACCAAGGCGCTCCGATGATGATTCTAAGGGTATTGTTTTGTAGGAAGAACATTCTATCCAGCACTCTTCCAAAATATTGTTCGCTTATTTGTTTTATGCTATTAATTCCTATTATTCCTTCTGCATTTGATTTCTATTCTTTTCTCTCAATTTTTTATTTATTCATATATTTTTCATCGCGGCTGACTATGGTTGTGGCGGAACGATAGGAGCCGGGTTTCAATTCTCCGGAGAGACGGTGACATTTTCTCGGAGAATTGAAATCCGATCAACCTACCATTCGCTGTTGGGAGCAATGTGATTAACAGGGCGGCATTATAAGTAATAGCCATACAAGCGATACTCCTTACAAAGTAATTGCAACTAAGCACTCACCACACATTAAAAAAAAAATCTACTATAAGACTTTTTAACTATCTCAAGACATACATAATAATAATAATAATATACTATTTATTTCATAATACATACAGTATGAAATACGTCAAGAGGGTACTTAATGATACAATTCAGTAGTACAACAAATACAATCATTAGCTAGTGATACAAAAATGTAATCACATTATAATTTTGAAAAAATCATCTATATCATACAGACATTGGGATATTAAAATATTTTTTAATGATACTTTAAACATATTGAAAGAAGTTCCTTTGAATTTATTTGGAATATGATTGTATATTTTTAATATCTGCGTCACAACACTTCTATGTATCTTTGATGATGTAGTTTGTGGTATACGGAGGCTTTTTTTCTTGCACTCGCGGGTGTTCGAAAAAAAATCGGTGTAATGTTTTTTTGCAAAACACGCACATTCATATATATATAGAGCAGGTAGGGTAAGTATTTTATATTGTTTGTAGACTTCACTGCACGTTTCTCTCTTTTTTAAGTTGAATATACTTCTTAGACATGATTTCTGCAACACAAATATTCTGTTTGCTTCAGTGGAGTTACCCCAAAAGATGATTCCATACGAAAGTCTAGATGCCACGTACGCATGGTAGGCGGATAGAGCTGCATCAATATGTACTTGCGAGGAAATTACACGTAGAGCATATACCATTCCAGATATATGTTTGGTAAGTATATTGACATGTTCTTTCCAGTCCAAAAGACTGTCTAGTTCTACTCCGAGAAATCTTGCATGTTCAATCGATGTTAGATTAACGTTATTATAATTTATCTTGATATCATCTCTTTTTTGCAAGGAGAACTTTATTAAATTTGTCTTGTCCACATTCAGTTTTAGGTTGTTCTTTTCAAACCAATTATTCATCTTTTCTATGGTATTTACTAGCGAATCGTTTAATAGGGCATTATTGTGCTCGGCAATAATGACAGACGTATCGTCGGCAAACATATTAATAAAGTGTTCGCTAACTTGCGGTAAGTCATTCATGTAGAGTAGGAAAAGGAAAGGTCCAAGAATTGATCCTTGAGGGATCCCGCATGCTACTTCTATCCAGTCGGAACTAAGTTCATTATTGTCGTACTCAGCCACTACACGCTGCACTCTCTTGGACAGATATGACGTGAGAAGCTTGTGAACAATGCCTCTGAAGCCCTGTATTTCTAATTTTTTCAGAAGAGTATTATGGTCAACACTATTAAAGGCTTTTGATAGGTCCAAAAACACTCCTGCAACCCTCTTCTTTTCGGACAGCATTTGTGTGATTTTATCAATGGTCATAAATATGGCTCTTGTTGTAGATCTACCACTCCATCTCCATCATTCTCCTCAAGATAGTTCTTTCTATGATTTTTGCAACCACCGAGATTAGAGCGATAGGTCTGTAATTGTCAATGTCATTTTCATCACCTTTCTTAAATACAGGTTTTATTATGATCGCTTTAAGATGGTCCGGAAAAATACCATTTCTAAAACATGTGTTTATTATTGAAGACAATGGCGTGCATAGCAAGTCTGCACAACTCTTCATTACTTTTGTTGATAAACTATCCACGTGTTTCTGTATTTCTTAATGAAATAATGATATTGAAGATCTCATTCGGCTCTGTCTCATATAACACCATTGATTTTTCATTAATTTTTATATACTTCGTGCATTCCCTACTTTTAGTAGTCGTTGTGTTTACACTGGCAAAACAGTCATTCCATTTCATATAAGGTGTCCCGCTGAACTTTTCCAAGTTGTATAACATTTCGCAAATCTTGATTAATATATCAACAAATTTATTTTTTCCATTACATTAACGTCATAACAATATATATTATTTTTACTTCAGTACGGACACCAAACTTGTTCCTTAATATTAATTTGCTACGGCAGAATGCTATTCCAAAAATTGTTTGTTTTTTTTCTTAAAATTAAACTAAAGTCTACTAGAACACAATCAGAGTAAATATGGAATTGACTCTCAGCTAACTTCTATAATGTTAAATCCAGAACTGTTATGATTGTTATTCGGCTTCAAGACTGTAGTCATTTATTTTTATCCTGACACCTTCACTAATATTACTAAACATTAACGCAATAGATTACACAATTTATTACAAACTTGTGAGTAAAAATATAGTTTATCTTACTAAAATTTCCAGATTCTTAGTACGCAATATTTCTTCAGCACATACGCGACGTAGCTAAACAGCACATACGCATCTGTAACATTCTGTCATCTCTAGTCTCCCGACACCTATTCAATCCTCTTCGCATTTAAGATAATGTACGACCAGAGATATCAGTTTCGCTCAGATTACAATAAGCCGCTTCGTCCTCCTAGAGTATCTCTTGGCGTGCCATCGGACAATACGCCTGGCAAGTCCAATAGCGGTCCTGATGGGAACCAAAATCACGTAGCGCCATCTATATACCATCCAATACGCGACGTTCATACCGCCATTTCATGGGGGGATGTATATATGGGAAGTAATAGTAGGCCGCGCATCTTCACAAAAGATGACAAATTTCATCATTAGGAAAGTGTCGTGCTTGAAATGTTGCCAAAGCACACGTGATATTCGGGCAACCATCATCAACACTTTGTCACCCGAGGAGAGGACACACGAATATGTGTGCGGGTGTGTGTATCAGTGGCGTGCGTATATAATATGAGTAAGAAGCGAACATCTACTTCGAAGAGTAAGTTGTTGCAAATTGTTTTTCCGATGAAACAGTGGCGACTTAAAGATTTCGTTAACAATATTTGAAAAATAATAAAATTAAGAGTAGCAGGAAATTAATTTAGATTTTGAAATAGTTCTTGGTTTCATGGTTTTGACATTACAATACATTCCAGAAAAGTATTTTCAATATTAGCCCATATTGAAGCCAGGATATAAGAAGATACCATCTCTAGGTGCTTACCTGCCTGACACTAACTCTAAATTAATTTCCAGAGTGTCAAAAGCGTCAAAGTTACTTATGGAAAGTTAACTTTTAAATTCCAGGTTTCAGGTACATTTTTTTTATATAAATATTTATTCTTGAAGTTTGCATAATGCGCGATTGCCGAGGCAATCTGTGGAATTATCAGAACATAGAAGAGTAGAATTGCGTCAAGATCGGACGGAATTGCACATCATCATTGAAGAGGATTCCTCACCAGAAAATGATGGTTCTCATTATCGTGGTTGACGCAGCTCACGACTCTGGCATATCTCTACTACCTGGAAAGCACCCAGAGTGGTCATGATCAACAAGTATGGAAAATATTCATAGTGCCAGAGAACTATAGACCGATTAACATGTTGTAGATCCTGAAAGCAGTGCTAAGATGAGCAGTTTCTAGAAACTGCTATAGTGTGAATTCCAAGGCTTCGACCGCAAAGAAATCACGGTGATGGTCTTCCTGGGCAAGCAAAAGACTTTTTTGTACGTTGTGGGATAAACATGGATAGGGTAGACGTTAAATTGGCTTAGATTTCTATCCTGGACATCCACCTATACGACAGAATGCTTTCAGAACTAGAACAGAAGCCACGAATGTTGCCATCTACGTTGACTACACGGCCATCTTTTTCACTTGTCGGAACGAAGAGCTTTTAGATACGAGGTTTCAAAATACCTTGAAGGGGGTGGAGAAATGGTCAGAAACTTGGGACCAATAAAGTCAGAGGAGTTATTGAAGCGCTAAACCCGCTATTAAGCCGTCGCAGATGACCACATATCAATAACAAGTTCATGTACAAAACCTAATTATGTCACATAGGACCATGGTCTGGATCACCGCCCCGAAAACCTACCTGCTTCAAAATATAGACTTGCCTTTATGTGCATAGATTAGACTAAAAATTTAGCAGTTACGATGCTGAAGATTGACGGATAGTTGAACTATATTATATATAATACTACTGATATAGAAAATATTATGTAACACAGATTGTTACCACCTCCGGAATACCACTGTTACACGCCACTGGTGCATACATACATATATATGTATGTATATCCCATGTATAAGAGGAAACAAGTTAAATGGCAGGAGTGTATAGCGTGAAAAGTAGGAGGGCTATAATCCATCTCTCGTTTTTATCAAGGGTCCTCTTACACCGGTATAAATCTGCAATTGTTACCTTTGCTCATGTATATAGTGGACAAACACCTAACGATGGCAATTACCAAAACGTAACGCCAGTAAATTCGAACAGATTGTTCCAGGTTATTGCGGAAGGGCCTCGCTATATGTTGGCGAAGAACTATTTGTTCGGGGCCGGTTTCAATAGAAAGATTAAACGGGGGTCATCCCGAAGGATAATTGCTGAACGATTATTCTTCAGGTGGTATAACGTACACGCGAGATGTAGAAGAGCAAGTAGAAGAGATTTCGGTAGTTTGCGGTACTGCGGAAAAGGGACAACGGCCTTTCTCGTATACTACGTAAGGCACTGTGTTTGTATGCGAGAATGTGTCCTCTTAAATCGCCCCAGTGGTTAAGGGTTGTTTCGTAATTGTTAGAAAATTTAATCGAGGTAACTACAGTCGTCTATTTGTCTCCGCGGCGATATCGGGTTGAATGGACGCTAATTGTGGAATGTTAAGTGTACAAGTGGATGACGTATCAACGAGAATTAAGAATGTGTAACAAACTTTTTAGAAGAATGTTTTGATTTACAAATTAAAATATGCTTAAAATATCCAAATTAAGTCATAAAAATCCATGCAATCTGTGGAAGAGGCTTCAAAAAGGTTTAAGGATATGGATGACTATTCTTAAAGGAGGTATTCGAAATATCCCCGCATTCTGCCTGGATCTATCCCGGATAGATGTTATTAGTGAAATAGGTAAGGCAGTTCATAGGATAACAAGTGGTTCAGGACGTGAACCACTTGAACCCCCATTTGGGGTTTTCAAAGGCAAGAATATACAAGACAGTTCGACCCCAAATGGAATTGTGTTGCTAAAACTGCAGAGATGAAGCTTGAAATGTGTCAAAAATTTCTTGAAAGCATTATTTTTTTAATGTCGGTAAGGTCATAGCCTGTATTAATTTATGATGGACACACTTCCCACCAATATTTCTTCGCTAGAAAGGGCAATAGCTAATGACGCGGTTACAATAAAACTTTCACCTCATTCCAGCCATTTATTACAGCATATGGATTTATGTGTATTTAAGTCGTTATAAATGGCATAGGATGTAGACTTCATAAAATAGCAAAAACGAAATTATGGCACCAAGTTATCAAAAGCTATATCTTGTACCATAATTTCTGAAATCTGACCACAAATAAATCATGTAATAATTATCGGAAGATCTGGGAAAGGAAGAATAAATTCTTTTAATAAGAAAGTCATTCCTGCTGAAAACTGCGATCCTGAAGCATATGCAAGGGGGTGTGCTTTAAGCCATAAAAGTGAAGTCACTACAGTGCCATCCACGTCATCAACAACGGCAGTAATTAAGCGATACCACCGATGAGTTTCGAGCAATCGAATTCAGCGTTGAAGGGCCCTAAACATTTTGAGAATATACTTTAGAGCAGTTACAACAGCGCATAGAAGAAAGAAAAGAAAATGTACAGAAATAAAAGCCATTACGTCTTTGAAGGCAGTTCTTAGATTAAAGAAGCAAATCAATAAACAGTTAGCAATTAAAAAGGAGGACAACGAATGAAAAAGAAGAAGTGCACGAAGAGACAAAAACGTGAAAAAGAAGAATTCTCTCCATTCCTAAATCAAATCCCAACTAACAATAAGGGGTTGGCAATCAATACAAGCAATATTTTCCTTAAAAAATATGCATTTATGCATGGAATCGAACTATGAAGCTTCGCTTATCGGACAGAGTCACGAACACATCGTGCTAACTAGGCATAGTTCGATACCTATTAATTTCATCACAAATGTATGTGACATGAGTTGGGAAAGCCATGGCAACAATTTTAATAACGAAAAATTTTCTACACATACGCATACTTTTAAATAAAAATATTGTTTGTATTGATTGACGGTTGTGGAAAAAAACATACATTACATAATGTCTACGTCAAGAAATTATTCATTATTAAAATTTTATTAAATTATTTTTTTGAAATTCTACATTTGTAGGGTCATCCCGTGAATGAAAATCGCATTCACTCACTCTTACTCAAATAAATTCTTTGATTTTGCGGAGTGGAGGAGGACCACGTTGAGCTTCTAGATATTGCCTCAATTGAAGTTTCCTTCAAAAAATGTTGTTTTGTCAAAAATATGTCTTAATCAAATATCATTCTGCAATCTTTGTCTGTGTTATGCTTCCATTCAGCACGAATTAGTGTGCTATTATCAGGTATACTAGATTATAATTAAATTTCTTTGTAATTCTAGTAAGGCACAATATGGCTCCACATAAGAGCATGATTTTTCCATAACATTGTTGTTAGATTCCTCTAAGAGATTGATGCAAATTTCGAAAAGACATCTAGTTATTATGTCCTCACAGAAAATTTTATATTTATCAAAAACGGGATCTTTTTAGGCCACTTTACCCATTCTAAATTTTAGTTCTTTTATTGTGTGTACCCTGACAATACGTCGAAATTGCAAACATTAAATTGAGTTGGTATGACATGATTAGAATCTTGCTATTATAACCTATTATAATTTACTTATAATAGGTATATCTAATTGGATATGAAGACGTTAAATAAATGAGAGAATAACACACTTGGTTTGTAGACTCATTGCAATCCACTAACGTATAATATCCCTATACGGCTGACGAACTTTGTCGAACGCCTTTCGGGTATATTTCCATAAACAACAATAGTGTTGCAGCCGCAGTGCAACCAAAACCTAAGACGTATTTCTAGCTTACGGTGCAACGGTATAAAAGCAAATAAAAAGTTGTATTTGTGTGTTTAAAAGTGTTTATGCTTTTTATTTTTAAATAATAATGAATTCAGTGCAGAGTTTAATAGTGGATCCGTTCTATAAAAGAACGTATGCCGAAAAAATTGAAATAAAGCGGTTGGGCAGACCTGTTCCGAATTTAAATCTGAATCAAACGGTTTCCAGTAAGGCTCGAACTTTTAATAGACTATTTAATAACGATGTTTATAATAAACATTTGTGGATTTGCGGTTGTAGTATAAAAAATGCATTATTCTGCTTTCCTTGCTTACTATTTGAAGGTGAAGAATTATGGACGAAAATGGGTTTAACTGATTTAAATCATTCAAGCGATCGAATTAAAAAACACGGTATATCACAAAGGCATACGAAAAATGTAATCCAATTATCGCTTTTTGGGGATGTGGATATTGCTGTTCAGATGGACAGTGCATATCGAAGAAATATAGCATTGCACAACGAGGAAGTTAAGTACGTTTTTGTGGAGCTTTTGAACTTGCGCTGAGAGGACAGGATGAATCAATTTCGTCCTCTAACCCGGGTGTTTTCCGTAGTTTAATAAATTTTAGTGCTGAATTGAACGTTACTTTAAAAGACCATTTAGAAAAAGCTACTGTTTTCAAGTATACTTCTAAAACTATCCAAAATGAAGTTTTACAAACAATGATCAGTGTGTGTCAAGAAGAAATCTCTAAATAAATAAAAGAGATTATTTATCTGTAATAGTTGACGAAACTACAGACGTATCAAATAAATATCAAATGGCCGTAGTATTTAGCTAAAGGTAAGCCTGTTGAACGATTGAACGACAGATCATGACGCGAAAACGTTATCTACAATCATTCTTGCAGAACTAGAAACACACATTAAAGATAACGAAAGAAAATTGATTGCCCAGACATATGATGGGGCAGCCGTCATGGGCAGATCGCATAATGGGGTACAGGCACGTATTAAACAAACTTATAAATACGCTGCTTACGTGCACCGCTACGCGCATCAGTTAAATTTAGTTATGTTGAATGCTGCCTCTGCCAACACTAATGTTCGTATATTCTTTGCAAATTTACAAGGAATTTGTACCTTTTTTTCAAATAGTTCCCAAAGAGTTGCAATATTGGACGAAACAGTTAAAAAGCGGCTGCCTCGTTCGGCCCCAACGAGATGGAATTTTAATTCCAGAATTGTCGCCACTGTGTTTGAACACAGAGAAGAAATTATAGAAACAATGCGAAGAATTGTGAATGAAAGTAAAACTGTAAATATCACTACTATCGATCAAGCTTCAGGTTATATTACGCTTCTTACTAATAAGAGTTTTATTTTCTGGTTAAATCTATTTTACAAAATTTGATTTGATTTCACTAAATTTGCAACCCCCCATTTTTGATGCACGAGCCGCCACTGACTTGCAGTTTGTTGATTCGCAGCATATCGCAATAATTAACAGCAATTTGGTAAGTTATAGGATAATTAATGAATTGGAAACGAAAATTTGTTGGCAAGTTGATAAGCTGTGTCTACAAAGACATCTGGTTGCAGTCCTGGATGATCTTCATCTAATTTTTCAATTGGTGTAGTCGGTCAATCACTGGGATCTCATCATAAGAGTTATGTATATACTGGAATCTGTGGATAAGCATGCTTGCTATACAAAGCACTAATTGATTACAGTTTGATAAATGTTTCCGCGATTTGCTTTGAATAAAGATATGTCGGATATGCATGAACTCATAATTAAGTTTTAACATTATATCATTACAAATATTAAGATGCCTCATTTAAATATTATTTATTATTTTCGAGTACTTAACATTAATAATTTGATTTGGTAGCAACAAAATCTAAATAATGTAATATATCTTCTGTAATAATGAAACAAAACGGACTTTATTTACTATAATCCACGTTTTATACATCATTCATCAATCATAAACTTTATAAAATAATCGAGCTTCGCACTTGATAATACGAAAGCCGTGTCGTGTGCATTTGTGATGAAATTAATATGTATCGAACTATGTCTAGCTAGTGAGCACGATGGCTCCAGTCGGCAAACAAAGTTTCATGGTTCGATTCTATGCATAGACACATATTTTTCAATAAAAATATTGCATGTATTGATTATGTCTATGCCAAGAAATTCTTCGTTGTTAAAATGAAGGATTGGGTTCTCGTTAAGTTTCCAACTAAAAAAATATTGCAATTTTATGCTGGTACAGGTATCAGCATTGGAACCACGTTTAAGGGCAAAATTTGCCAGACGGTCGAGATATTCATCTCAATTTCGTTGGCCAAATACAGCAGATGTCTCAATTGTAAGTATAGATCAAATTTAATTGTTTAACTGCTTCAAATATTCATAAAAGAAGGTACTTTAATATGAATATCACATTTGAACAAAAACTATACCAATTATATTATTATTTTTTTTTTATTAAAAAACCTATTTATTATATTGGGTGAGTACAAAAGTTCATGCGGAGGTGCGTTAGAAACGGTGTAAAGTGTTGGCATTAATACTGCTATCTACCTAAGACAGATCGTTGGAAAGGTGACGTGTGCAGCTTTCATTTCAAACAAAATAATTTCTGTAGATCCAAACTGCTTCGAGAAAAAATGCTTTCAGAATGAGTGTCGATAAGGTGCATTTACGGCATGTTATGCTTTATGAGTTTCGGAAGGGAATAAACGTTGCAGCAGCCGTAAGAAACATTCAAGAGGTTTCAAGATCAAGCACCAGCTAAACGAACTGCAGAAAAATGGTTTGCGAAATTTCGCAGCGAAAGCATAATTTATTTTGAGTTTCTCCCCGCTGGCCAAACGATTGATTCGGAGAAGTACTGTCGCCAATTAACCAATCTGAACCGAGAAATCAAACAGAAAAGTCCGATTTTGTCAAATCGCAAGAGCGTAGTCCTTCTTCAGGACAAAGCCAGACCACACGTTTCGAGACAGACGCTGCGCAAACTGAACAGTGCGAAATGGGATGTCCTAACTCATCCACCGTATTCTCCTGATATCGCACCATCTGATTATCACTTGTTCCGGTCATTGCAAAATCATTTAAATGGAAAAAACTTTACTCTATGGATGCCTTAAAAAACGTCTTCGTTCTTCGAATATAAACCGCGCAGATTTTATGATCCGGGCATCCGTATGCTGCCAGAACGTTGGAAACAGATTATAGAAACCGATGGAGAATATATCATAGATTGAATAAAGAACTTTGTTTGCCGAATCACTGTGTGATTTTTACTCACAAACTCCGCATGAACTTTTGCACTCACCTGTACATTTGTTTTTTTAATGTCTTATTTGTGTACAACATAAACGAGATGAACTACATTAATTGCGAGACATATACTGTACAAATCATGCACCTATGGTCGGTGCTTGGTTTAGACGCGAACAAAATTAGCTCGAGAACTTGAAAACCATAACAACTAGAATAGTGCTCTCCTCGACATTTTGTAGAAAATTTTATGCTCTGGAAAAAAAGGTCTTACAAATTTTCTTGATATCTTACACGGTTAAAGCTGGATTCGCAAAAAAAGGAAAAATATCGCAAAAATAACCCTAATAGTCCCTTTCTTTGCAGACGTAGGCTTTACGACAGAAGATATCAAAAAACTTTCAAGATTTTTTTTGTAGAGCATGAAATCTAGCAAATTCTGTTCGTGATTAAGCTGAGCCCCAACTATAGGTGCAAGATTTCTACTGTATATATAAGTATAAAGATGATCTACTAGTGTAACACATGTGGACGGGATAGCAGGGGCAGAGAAAACCCACTAAATTAGAAAAGAATAATCAACATATGAATCATTAACTCCTGAACAGAAAAATTTAAAATATGACACATATAATGCAACAAATGTGTATCTACCTTTGTAACACACCAAACTAGTATTAATGAAGAATTTCGCAAAATCCTTGGATTATACCCCTGGTTTCATATACTTTAAACAAAAGCTTCCTAATGTTAGTGATGCGTCAAATTAAAGAAAAAATATTTGTGCGTTCACAAATACGATCACTAATAAACAATAAAAAGTTTGAGGAAGTATTGCATCCACTGGAAAAAGCAGCTTGGCAAGCATTTAAAAATGTCACAGTTGTTTGGAAAACCGAAAGCTGGAAAAACTATTGAAATATATTATTTTTGTGTGTGGTGGGGGCTTAGTTGCAGTGACTCAGTAAGCTGAATTACTTGCCTGGCTATCACTGTAACTCTCACGGTGTAGTTTTTCTGTGTACAATTATGTTTAAATGGCTTTGTGACAGCATCATATGGCCTTCTATAATGTCGCCTTGTTAACCATTTTGCTCCCAACAACGAATGGTAAGTCGATCTCGATTTCAACCCCATGAAAAAATGTCACCGTCTCTCCAGAGAATTGAAACCCGGCTTCTATCGTCCTGCCACAACGATAGTCAGCTGCCTAACCATTACTAGTTATGGAAAAGAAGTAACAAGACAAATAGAATCGCAAAATTCGATCCGATTATTGTTGAGCCATCAAGATGGATGCTCCATAAGCAAAATATTGCAGAAAATGGTTATTTCTTACTTTCTAGGTGTGTCAGAATGAACATTGTGTACTTATGAATATAGAAAGTATTAAAATATTTGAAAGTATAAATGGTTGCTTCTCAGAAATCTTGTACGATAGCGACAAACGGATATCATATTTGAATTCAACAGAACTAATCAAAGTTATATATTTTTCTTTCTGGGGGAACACAGGTTTCTTTATTGTTCCTTACTATGATTGTTCAAGGTGTCAATAAAGGTCTAATTCAACAAAAATTCTTCAAAAATATGTTGAAAAATAACAAAAATAATTGTATCAAATATTTTTTTATTAGGAAGAAAATAACTCAATTAACAAGAAACAAACTCCCATCAGTCAATACACTTTCAATTTTAGAAAGATACTAAAGAATATATAGAGAGAAATATAACATAACAGAACGTAAACATTCAGGCTAAAACTTTCTTAACAATTCCTGTTCTTTTCTTAGCTTCCCCTTTTTCAAATGCCATTATTCAGGAATTTTCAGATCACAAATACATGTAAGAATTTGAATACCGTCCTCTGAGGATTCTTCCGACAAACTTTAGCGACGAACCGCTTCCCTCAGAGAACGCGAAGATCGGTAAATATATATGACAATTGACATTATTTAGGGGTAAATAAAAGAATAACTGCACCCCTGACAGTACTACGTGCAAGTATCACATAAACTACTGTCTTGAGATGTTTCCAGTAGGAAGATATTTGCAATTTTCGTTATTATTATTAAATACTTAAAAATATTTAATATTATAAATAAAGACGTGTAGTATTAAATGATAGGCTAACAACTGTGTTTTGCACATTCTAATGCTGGCATCTCGAGACGATCTTCTGTTGTCAGAAAAAGGATATTCGACCGACTTGATGAAGCTCTGCAATTGCCATCTTGACTTGAATTAATCATTTGATATTAATTTAGAAGGCCGCCGTGTTCCGGGTATTACTCCGGCAATTTACAGGTTGTTACCGGAAGCTGGGGATTTTTTCGAGTGATGGAGTTCATTTTCTTACGCTTCTCCCTTCTCATTCGTTCGGTACGAGTTTTATTACTTGCTTAAAAAAGCGCAAAACTATTGAGCTTTTTTTCCTCCCCTTTTATCATTAATGTTATATTGTGAGGGTTAATTAAATGTATTGAGGATGTTAAAGTTTTCTAATATATTAGTTGTTTTCGATAAGAGGGATTTAATAAGTTAATAAGCAGCAACTTAAACAAATTTGAAGTTAACGTAATTTCGTAGAAATATTTTAGAACCTGGTTATGTATTACAATTTTTGCTGCCTCTTTTACTTTGAAGGACTAAAAGTTTAGAATTTATATCCTTATCTGCACATGAATACGTTCAATATTTAATACTATTTCGTATAGAACATAACATTATAATACTATGTATGGTAACATATGAAACATACACACAAGTACTACCTAACATTTTTAAGTAACGATTCAAGAACTTTTCCAGTCATCAAGGATCGTTTTTCAGAGACGTCCATGTAGTAGAGCGAGGCAAGCGATAATTCTCAACGAGGGTAACAGTTCTGAACGACACTCGAGACCCGTATTCTTTTGTACGGCGACCAACTTCAGCGGTAAAGCCGTAATCTCATTTTACAAATCATAACCCGTACGGTTATTCGGTATTAAGTACATAAATATGGGGGAATTACGCGCTTTCGAAAGTAGTAAAACTCGAGCGGATAAGTTGTTATTATGTAAGGTATAAGTATCATAAGAGATCGTTTTCACCTTCATCAAGCAACCCCTATCATCATCGGGTTCTTTTATTCGCGATTATATTATAGACATCGTACTGTTTAAGACACTTGTAAAATTGAGTCGATTTGAGTTGCTCATTCTTCACAGTTGGAAATCTCGTTTGAAAGTGTTTAATTATATACAGTATTGTTTAGTTTTATTAATGAATGAAACCTTACGATTAAAATCGAACAAGTAGAAAGAAATAAAAAGACAGCTTGGCGAAAATAAAACAAAAAACGTAGATAAATGCGTTTTCGGGTAATCGCACGAAATTTTTTTGTTAACAAATGACGGTCATTAATAAAATTACCCCTCCGGTCCAGGATTGTAACTGAACCTATTCCGTTTTCATGTACGCTCACCCCTTATTTCCTACTCTGTTATATACATCTCTTCGTCGTATCGTAAATGAAAATAAATAGCACTGGAATAAGGAAGAAAAGTACAACAATCCCGGCGAGACATGATATTCGAAGATTGGTATTTCATATGTTGCTGGATATCCCGTTAGGCGTTTGTATCGGATTATTTGGGTATAAATAGAATTAGATATAATTTACAGGTGAATAAGTCGAGAAATGCCAATATAAAAACCAAAAAAATGCCTGTAATATTCGCTTATGGTATATTGTTGGAATTCACCCTGCGAACGAATGCAATGAAAATAAATCAAGCATTAGAAGCGGGCCACGTGATTTCGACCTTCCT
This sequence comes from Holotrichia oblita, assembly GCA_023690525.1. Lineage (NCBI taxonomy): Eukaryota > Metazoa > Arthropoda > Insecta > Coleoptera > Scarabaeidae > Holotrichia > Holotrichia oblita. The sequence continues at coordinate 14,420,660 of CM043023.1, read as the reverse complement.
GGTCTCATCAGCGCAACTTCTAATGCAAGATCTAATTTCATCGCCTTTCACCTCTCAACTGTACAATACTTCCGACAATGGACTAATTCAAACCTCATGCCCTGTAATGAGCAATGTGGGAAGTAGCACACCGCAGAGCACTACACAACACAAGTCGGTACAGCAGATGCCGATCTAGATCGGACAATTCGTGGATTGTCATTCCCGCTAAATGGCTCGATCTGCTAGCAGTCAAACAAACGAAAAATTGTGGGAATTTTTAAGAAAGAAAATATTTCAAAAACAACTGTATATCGGATCATAGCTGACTGTGAAGCTGTTTAAATATGCCAGAAACTGGGGACCCAAGATTCTGAATGAATTTCGTAAAAATACAGTGATTAAAAGTGCGAGGCAAGCTAATACCAAAAAGTAAACGGAATCTAGCTGCTTTTGGAGTTGGATTTTACTGTATCTATGAAAAACAAAATTTGAAAGAACAGGGTCCGTAACTGATCTACCAAGATCAGGAAGACCAAGAATTAGTGATGTCAAAGTTGCAGAGTTTCTTAATGAAAATCAGGACATAGCCAGAGGTAATCTACTAGCGATCAGCAGTTGAAATGCAATATCCAAGCCAGTACAAGTGCCGCATACAATGGTTTGGAAAATTTTACGCAAAATTATAAAAATGTCTCCATATAAACTGAAAATGCTGTTTGAATTAGCTACTAGGTACGATTTCTCTTTGAGTAATGGCTCAGACGGAAATTGAACCCGAACTCGTATTTTATGGACAGATAAGGCACATTTTACTCTGAACGGTGTAGTCAATACTTAAAACTGTAGAATCTGGTTTGCAGAAAATCCATAAGAAGTCGTCCAACAAGGTCTTCATGACAAAAAAGTCACCGTTTGGTGCAATTTTACAAATTTTATCACTGGTCCCTATTTCTACGACGAAATGCAGAACGGAGAAGCCGTATCGGTAACTGTAAATGGTAAACGATACTTTGCAATGTTAAGAGATTATGTTATTTCACAGCTGCAAAACGAGCACCACGAAATTGAAAACATCCTTTTTATACGGGATGGAGCAGCCCCGCATACTTTCCAACCAGTCAAAGAATTGTTAACCAACGTTTTTCAAGATCGTGTGTTAAGCAGACATTTCGCGAATTTATGGCCACCAAGATCACCTGATCTTAACCCAGCGGATTACTGTCTGTGAGGTTATTTTAAAAGTTTAGTGTTTAGAAGACGACCAACAACGCTACAAGAATTAAAAGACAATACTATGGAGCAAATTCATGCAATTCAATCAGAAATGTTATGGAATGCTGTGTATAATTTGGAGCAAAGGTTGGCAATCTTAGAACAACAAAATGGAGGTCATATTTAGCAATTTCCGTAACTGGTTTTGTGGATACTAAATCCCATTTCAAGCAATTAGATTTCATTCATTTTTTGTTATAAATTAATTTGTTAAAAAGTTATAATTTAAAATACATTCCTTATTTTATGATAAGCCGATATCTAAGCTTAACTATACAGAGAATACTGATAAGAAATAGCTTAGAATTTCGTAAAAAAAATTAAATATCCACAATACATACAGAACGATATACTGCAGAGCATTACGACGAAATCATTTTTTTATGGTAGAGTTATCATAATGAACGACAAAAAGTATTTCACTTGTTCTAACTCGCAAATGAAAGGAAATGACGGTTTTTACAGCGGTAATATTGAAAAGTGTCCAGACAAAGTTGGTACGAAGTCGAAAAAAAAAATATGGAGACAAAATTCTGGTTTGGTGTCTCAGGATCGAATACTGGGTAGATAAAAGGACGAGCAGTCAAAGTTTTGTTTCCCAAAATTGCTTGATTTCATGAATAATCGCCAACTTGGTGTAGAAATAATTTTTTGGCTTGATTTGGCAATTTGCCTTAAGCCCGAATTACATGAAATTGATTAACCACAATCAAGATATCGTTTGCGTCAAGGAATGACAATCCTCCAGATCTACCTCAAGCTCGACTAATTAAAAAATTGTGGTCTCTATTGAGCAGGAATATTAGCGTTATTTTAGAAATTCAAAATATTTTGTTAGAAATAAGCTGATACTAATAAATAAATAAAATGAATAATTTCTTGAATAAGCTTGTCATGGTATCCATTCAAATTTTTATCTCAAATGAATAATTTCTTGGAATAAGCTTATGTGTTCAAGAAATTAAATATTCTTGCTTACAGAATTCTTTTTTCTATCACAGATGTAGGAATTTTTTTACAAGATTTATTCGATCACGTTAATACATTTTTTCATACAGAAAAACCACAATTTTATAAAAGCAATAAATTATCAAAACAATTGGTCTCTTAAAATATGCGAACAATAATAAGTTGCCGGTTAATTGGGCCATATCTCTTTTAAGGTACCTTCAAAATGATCTAGTTTTCTTAAGAAATAAAGGATTACAAACCATAAAGATGGCGTTTTACTGACGATCAAGAACTGTTACATTTTTAAGCAGACGTAAATAACTTAAATGTTTAGTACATACCTAAGTGATATTTAACACAAACTTACCTTAAAATTAAAAACAACAACAACGTGAAAAGAAACAAAGCTTACATTACCATTTAATATAAGAATTGTTGTTCACTTCTCACTGACAATGATCGTAAAAGAGTTATTCTAAGTAGAAAAACGATTTGTCATGAAAAATGTGTAAAAATATAACAACAAAACATTGCAAACTTTGACGAGACAAATTTGGGTAATGACCGTAAAGATAAAATTACTAGACGCGGTTGTATGTCGTTTATAAGGCTACGTAGATCCATATCTCATGGGTAGAAGATGGACCAAAATGTAGTCGATGTGATCATAGAAAATCTTTTCTTACTTAACTAAGTCAACAATAATAAAACGTATCTTTATCGAAGATAATTTAGCTTTCTACTTAACATTAGAAGTTATCAGACTGTGTTCTAATAATATTTTTGCCTTCAAATTCGACTCACATTACGCAACCATTCCATATTGCTTTCTTCCACTCATTAAACATTTCATAATGTAAAATACACGAACAATGGAAGAGTGGACCAGGAAACAATTATGCAACTATGTGGGGAAAACCAAATATTCTAGGCTAATTCGGCTACTTATGGATTAAAAAATGTAGTATTGTGCCTCTAAACAGTACACCTGTATTAAACATGCTCCCTACGCTTATTGATGATACCGCTAATCAAAATATTAGAGTAAATATGGATTCAAGCTTAGCAGACCTTTGAACACTATGTAATATCTTGAAAAACCCTGATTGTTCGAATTTCTGACGTTTTGGTTGTATCAACTTTCATAATCAATATATTTTGGTATTTTGCAATTTAATGCAATTACATACCTAAATCACAAATATTTATTCAAATGAGAATTTTAGTTTCACTTTTCTTTTTCGATATGGGTTTTTGGATACGAGTTTCTTGAAAGAGAAAACTTTCATAATCAATATATTTTGGTATTTTTCAATTTAATGCAATTACATACCTAAATCACAAATATTTATTCAAATGAGAATTTTAGTTTCACTTTTCTTTTTCGATATGAGTTTCTTGAAAGAGAAAAATCATACGAGTCGATTATTTTCTGTGTGCTTATTTATCGTTTATTGGAAATGTAAATTAAATGTTGTTAAATTAGTTTCAGAACTCAGAACTGCATTTTATCAAAACTATTAACAACCCTTGTAGGATGTAATTATTCCGGTACGTTTGCTTTGGAAGGCCCTGTATATGCGATTTAGGTTTGATTGACACAGTTATTAGATAAACTTCCGCGAAATCTTGTTAGTTATACATTGTACTTTTATAATAAATAATTCAGTTTTTTACATCGTTTTCAAAATTAAGAAATAAATAAAAAATAAACCCTAATAAAAGCGTCGTAAACATAATAACAGTAACTTTTTACCGTGCTTCACGTTTACGTTGGCTAACCTGATGAAATGTTGCGCCCGTTGCGCCTATCTAAAATTTAGGTTAGCCAAACGTAAACAAAACGTCAATTTGATGATCTAGCAACAATAAAATACGGTTAATCTGCCGAACACGATTATACTAAGAGCCAAAATGGTACTCACTTGATGTATTACGCCTTCCCATTCTTCATTTCTTGCTGCTTTAATGTTTAAGGTTAGAATGCAGTTATCTTGAAGTCCCAATGAATACAACACATCGTCTTTAACGCACATTATATTCTGTGTCTTCTTGATATTCTTCGGTAACGTTTCACGTACATTTTTAAACAACGGATGCTCGTTTAGGCGTAAAAAATCCGTAGAACCCATTATTAATATCGCGAATTTACAAGTTCTAACCTCACACAACACACACCAGCTGATGGTCAATCGTACCAACTTCGTAGATGCGAAAGCACGCCGAACAATCAACTCCGCTTATTCGGTATGGTGGCGCTAAATTTGAAGTTTTTGTATGTGACAAGTTCTATATCAGTCGAGAAGCGTTGATAATTATAATAAACGGCGAGTATTGCGAATCTATTTGTTGAAAAAACTGACGATAAGTGCACGGAACGCTAGTA
>CM043023.1:14272655-14415569 GCA_023690525.1 Holotrichia oblita | reverse complement strand
TACTAGCGTTCCGTGCACTTATCGTCAGTTTTCAACAAATAGATTCCGCAATACTCGCCGTTTATTATAATTATCAACGCTTCTCGACTGATATAGAACTTGTCCGCATACAAAAACTTCAAATTTAGCGCCACCATACCGAATAAGCGGAGTTGATTGTTCGGCGTGCTTTCGCATCTACGAAGTTGGTACGATTGACCATCAGCTGGTGTGTGTTGTGTGAGGTTAGAACTTGTAAATTCGCGATATTAATAATGGGTTCTACGGATTTTTTACGCCTAAACGAGCATCCGTTGTTTAAAAATGTACGTGAAACGTTACCGAAGAATATCAAGAAGACACAGAATATAATGTGCGTTAAAGACGATGTGTTGTATTCGTGGGACTTCCAAGATAACTGCATTCTAACCTTAAACATTAAAGCAGCAAGAAATGAAGAATGGGAAGGCGTAATACATCAGGTGAGTACCATTTTGGCTCTTAGTATAATCGTGTTCGGCAGATCTAACCGTATTTTATTGTTGCTAGACCATCAAATTGACGTATTGTTTACGTTTGGCTAACCTAAATTTTAGATAGGCGCAACGGGCGCAACATTTCATCAGGTTAGCCAACGTAAACGTGAAGCACGGTAAAAAGTTACTGTTATTATGTTTATGATGCTTTTATTACGGCTTATTTTTTTATTTATTCGTTAATTTTGAAAACAATGTACAAAATTGAATTATTTATTATAAAAGTACAATGTATAACTTATCAAGATTTCGCGCAAGTTTATCTAGAAATAACTATGTCAATCAAACCTAAATCGCATATACAGGATCTTCCAAAGCAAACGTACCGGAATAATTACATCCTACAAGGGTTGTTAATAGTTTTGAAAAAATGCAGTTCTGAGTTCTGAAACTAATCAACGCAGATTTCATGTGACTTGTGTCCATCTAGTAGGCTGCTTTCATTTCCAATAAACGATTAATAAGCACACAGAAAACAATCGGCTCGTATGACTTTTCTCTTTCAAGTTTTTTTTTCGAAACTCATCGAAAAAGAAAAGTGAAACTAAAATTTTCATTTGAATAAATATTCGTGATTTAGGAATGTAATTGCATACGATTGCAAAATACCAAAATATATTGATTATGAAAGTTGATACAACCATAACGTCAGAAATTCGGACAACCAGAGTTTTTCAAGATATGACATAGTGTTCAAAGGTCTGCTAAGCTTGAATCCGTATCTACTTTAATATTTTGATTAGCGGTATCATCAATAAGCGTAGGGAGCATGTTTAATACAGGTGTACTGTTTAGAGGCACAATACTACATTTTTGAACCCATAACTAATATTTGGTTTTCCCCACATAGTTGCTTAATTGTTTCCTGGTCCACTCTTCCATTGTTCGTGTATTTTACATTATGAAACGTTTAATGAGTGGAAGAAAGCAATATGGAATGGTTGCGTAGTGTGAGTCGAATTTGAAGGAAAAAATATTTTTAGAACACAATCTGATAACTTCTAATGTTAAGTGGAAAGCTAAATTATCTCCGATAAAGATCCGTTTTGTTCTTGTTGACTTACAAGCAAAGGCACCCAACTGTCCCTCGCCGATTTTGATAAAATTTGGCAGGAATATAGAACATCGAAAAATATTTGACACGTATTTTTTTAGGGCCCCGTTTTTGGTTTTAGGGGGTGTAACGAGGGCTCAAAGTTACCCTCAAAAACACATTTTTTTTAATATTTCAGAAACGAGAAGCGATATCGAGATGTGGTAAAGACTAGATCGTTCCTTGCTGCGAGCTCTACATTTTAGGTAGAAAATAGAACAGTGGCGTACCGATGGGCTCGTTGGGGGGTCAAAAGAATACAATTTTTCCTCGCCCCTGCTCCTGTATATTATGAATTGATCTTTTCTATTTTTATCTTTAAACTACATGAAAAAATTATCTGTGTTTGGATTTTTTTCTAAATGTTCATTATAGAGAATTTAGCGTCATTTTTATATATGCTTACCGAACACTATTCCTTCTTATATTTTTGAAATTCAATTTGAGGTTTCATCAAATTCAAGGGGTATTTAAGCTAACAATTACAATTGTTTATTATATATTAGAATAAACATGTAATCTGATACAATAGAAAGAGTACCACCATTCAAAACTGTCGCCAACGCTTATTTATCTAGACGTAAAAAACTTGCATAATGCCTTGGCAAAAAAAATGCAAAAATTATTGCCAAGCTGATCTCAAAATACATTTCTTTATTTATCGTTGCCGCTATATAAGCGTGCGGTCGTCTCGAACTACAGCTTCCACCTTCTTGGACCCACGCTCAATTAGTGTTCGACCACTATGCATTTCCAAATTGAATCCGCTTTGGTCAGTATTGTAAATATTTTCTAATCCATATTCACGTATTAAACTGTGTATACTTCTGACAAATAAAGTAGCTTCTGCGGCAATATTTATGGCATTAGTCACTTGGGTCCTTGTTCGGAATTTCATAATTTTGCAGGAAACTATGTTGTGGGTTTGTTCGAATTTTTGTATCCACCAATGCGATGCCTGAAAATTTGGAACGTTCAACTCTTGTAACAGTTCTTGATCGTCAGTGAAACGCCATCATTATGGTTTCTAATCCTTTAATTTATTTCTTAAGAAAACTAGATCATTTTAAAGGTACCTTAAAAGAGATATGGCCCAATTAACCGGCAACCTATTATTGCTCGCATATTTTAAGAGACCAATTATGTTGATAATTTATTGCTTTTATAAAATTGTGGTTTTTCTGTATGAAAAAATGTATTAACATGATCGTATAAATCTTATAAAAAAATTCCTACGTCTGTGATAGAAAAAGGAATTCTGTAAGCAAGAATATTTAATTTCTTGAACACATAAGCTTATTTCAAGAAGTTATTAATTTGAGATAAAAATTTGAATGGATACCATGAGCTTATTTATTTATTAGTATCAACTTATTTCTAACAAAATATTTTTAATTTTTAAAATAACGCTAATATTCCTGCTCAATAGAGACCACAATTTTTTAATTAGTCGAGCTTGAGGTAGATCTGGCGGATTGTCATTCCTTGACGCAAACGATATCTTGATTGTGGTTAACCAATTTCGTGTAATTCGGGCTTAAGGCAAATTGCCAAATCAAGCCAAAAAATTATTTCAACACCAAGGTGGCGATTATTCATGAAATCAAGCAATTTTGGGAAACAAAACTTTGACTGCTCGTCCTTTTATCTACCCAGCATTCGATCCTGAGACACCAAACCAGAATTTTCTCTCCATATTTTTTTTTCGACTTCGTACCAACTTTGTCTGGACACTTTTCAATATTACCGCTGTAAAAACCGTCATTTCCTTTCATTTGCGAGTTAGAACAAGTGAAATACTTTTTGTCGTTCATTATGATAACTCTACCATAAAAAAATGATTTCGTCGTAATGCTCTGCAGTATATCGTTTTGTAGTCATCTGTATGTATTGTGGATATTTAATTTTTTTACGAAATTCACCGTTCGTTCTATTCCTTATCAGTATTCTCTGTATAGTTAAGCTTAGATATCGGCTTATCATAAAATAAGGAATGTATTTTAAATTATTATAACTTTTTAATAAATTAATTTATAACAAAAAATGAATGAAATCTAATTGCTTGAAATGGGATTTAGTATCCACAAAACCAGTTACGGAAATTGCTAAATATGACCTCCATTTTGTTGTTCTAAGATTGCCAACCTTTGCTCCAAATTGTACACAGCATTCCATAACATTTCTGATAGAATTGCATGAATTTGCTCCATAATATTGTCTTTTAATTCTTGTAGCGTTGTTGGTCGTCTTCTAAACACTAAACTTTTAAAATAACCTCACAGACAGTAATCCGCTGGGTTAAGATCAGGTGATCTTGGTGGCCATAAATTCGCGAAATGTCTGCTTAACACACGATCTTGAAAACCGTTGGTTAACAATTCTTTGACTGGTTGGAAAGTATGCGGGGCTGCTCCATCCCGTATAAAAAGGATGTTTTCAATTTCGTGGTGCTCGTTTTGCAGCTGTGAAATAACAATCTCTTAACATTGCAAAGTATCGTTTACCATTTACAGTTACCGATACGGCTTCTCCGTTCTGCATTTCGTCGTAGAAATAGGGACCAGTGATAAAATTTGTAAAACTGCACCAAACGGTGACTTTTTTGTCATGAAGACCTTGTTGGACGACTTCTTATGGATTTTCTGCAAACCAGATTCTACAGTTTTAAGTACTGACTACACCATTCAGAGTAAAATGTGCCTTATCTGTCCATAAAATACGAGTTCGGGTTCAATTTCCATCTGAGCCATTACTCGCAAAGAGAAATCGTACCTAGTAGCTAAATGTGCCTCCTTTAATTCAAACAGCATTTTCAGCTTATATGGAGACATTTTTATAATTTTGCGTAAAATTTTCCAAACCATTGTATGCGGCACTTGTACTGGCTTATATATTGCATTTCCACTGCTGATCGCTAGTAGATTACCTCTGGCTATGTCCTGATTTTCATGAAGAAACTCTGCAACTTTGACATCACTAATTCTTGGTCTTCCTAATCTTGATAGGTCACTTACAGACCCTGTTCTTTCAAATTTTGTATCAAATTGGGGTACGGTTTCATTTGAGAATTCTCAAATCCATTCTCGTGCGAAATTTTCGTTATCCAGCGGTGTTTGTAAATCCATGCTATTACAGTTTGAGTCGTTTGAACTCTATGTTTACTTAAATTTTAATTTTAAAACAAAACTCCAAATTAAATGATTTCGTTTTGACACTCATATCAACAACTGTATAACGACAACTTTTTTGTTTTTCATAGATACAGTAAAATCCAAATCGAAAAGCAACTAGATTCCGTTTACCTTTTGGTATTAGCTTGATTTCTTGAAATTATATAAGACTTTAAAGTAGACCCCTTACTTTATTACCCTATACATGAAATCTTTCTAGTTTTCTACACGATATGGCCATTCTATGCCTCGCACTTTTAATGACTGTATTTTTACGAAATTCATTCAGAATCTTGTGTCGCCCAGTTTCTGGCATATTTAAACAGAGTATGCTTCACAATCAGCTATGATCCGATATACAGTTGTTTTTGAAATATTTGCTATCTTAAAAATTGCCACAATTTTTTTTTTTTGTTTTATTTGACTGCTAGCAGTAGATCGGTACCTGCTGTACCGACTTGTGTTGTGTAGTGCTTTGCCGTGTGCTACTTCCCACCTTGCCCACTAGAGGGTATGCGGTTTGAATATTAGTCCATTGTCGGAGGTATTATACAAATAAGTTGAGAGGTGAAAGGCGATAAAATTAGATCTTGCATTCGGATTTGCGCTGATGAGACCTGGAAGGTCGAAATCACGTGGCCCGCTTCTAATGCTTGATTTAGTTTCATTGCATTCGTTCGCAGGGTGAATTCCAACAATATACCATAAGCGCCTATTACAGGCATTTTTTGGTTTTTATATTGGCATTTCTCGACCTTTTCACCTGTAAATTATACTTAATTCTATTTATACTCAAATAATCCGATACAAACGCCTAACGGGATATCCAGCAACATATGAAATACCAATCTTCGAATATCATGTCTCGCCGGGATTGTTGTACTTTTCTTCCTTATTCCAGTGCTATTTATTTTCATTTACGATACGACGAAGAGATGTATATAACAGAGTAGGAAATAAGGGGTGAGCGTACATGAAAACGGAATAGGTTCAGTTACAATCCTGGACCGGAGGGGTAATTTTATTAATGACCGTCATTTGTTAACAAAAAAATTTCGTGCGATTACCCGAAAACGCATTTATCTACGTTTTTTGTTTTATTTTCGCCAAGCTGTCTTTTTATTTCTTTCTACTTGTTCGATTTTAATCGTAAGGTTTCATTCATCAATAAAACTAAACAATACTGTATATAATTAAACACTTTCAAACGAGATTTCCAACTGTGAAGAATGAGCAACTCAAATCGACTCAATTTTACAAGTGTCTTAAACAGTACGATGTCTATAATATAATCGCGAATAAAAGAACCCGATGATGATAGGGGTTGCTTGATGAAGGTGAAAACGATCTCTTATGATACTTATACCTTACATAATAACAACTTATCCGCTCGAGTTTTACTACTTTCGAAAGCGCGTAATTCCCCCATATTTATGTACTTAATACCGAATAACCGTACGGGTTATGATTTGTAAAATGAGATTACGGCTTTACCGCTGAAGTTGGTCGCCGTACAAAAGAATACGGGTCTCGAGTGTCGTTCAGAACTGTTACCCTCGTTGAGAATTATCGCTTGCCTCGCTCTACTACATGGACGTCTCTGAAAAACGATCCTTGATGACTGGAAAAGTTCTTGAATCGTTACTTAACAATGTTAGGTAGTACTTGTGTGTATGTTTCATATGTTACCATACATAGTATTATAATGTTATGTTCTATACGAAATAGTATTAAATATTGAACGTATTCATGCGCAGATAAGGATATAAATTCTAAGCTCTAGTCCTTCAAAGTAAAAGAGGCAGCAAAAATTGTAATACATAACCAGGTTCTAAAATATTTCTACGAAATTACGTTAACTTCAAATTTGTTTAAGTTGCTGCTTATTAACTTATTAAATCCCTCTTATCGAAAACAACTAATATATTAGAAAACTTTAACATCCTCAATACATTTAATTAACCCTCACAATATAACATTAATGATAAAAGGGGAGGAAAAAAAGCTCAATAGTTTTGCGCTTTTTTAAGCAAGTAATAAAACTCGTACCGAACGAATGAGAAGGGAGAAGCGTAAGAAAATGAACTCCATCACTCGAAAAAATCCCCAGCTTCCGGTAACAACCTGTAAATTGCCGGAGTAATACCCGGAACACGGCGGCCTTCTAAATTAATATCAAATGATTAATTCAAGTCAAGATGGCAATTGCAGAGCTTCATCAAGTCGGTCGAATATCCTTTTTCTGACAACAGAAGATCGTCTCGAGAGGTCAGCATTAGAATGTGCAAAACACAGTTGTTAGCCTATCATTTAATACTACACGTCTTTATTTATAATATTAAATATTTTTAAGTATCTACACCTAATAAGTATTTAATAATAATAAAGAAAATTGCAAATATCTTCCTACTGGAAACATCTCAAGACAGTAGTTTATGTGATACTTGCACGTAGTACTGTCAGGGGTGCAGTTATTCTTTTATTTACCCCTAAATAATGTCAATTGTCATATATATTTACCGATCTTCGCGTTCTCTGAGGGAAGCGGTTCGTCGCTAAAGTTTGTCGGAAGAATCCTCAGAGGACGGTATTCAAATTCTTACATGTATTTGTGATCTGAAAATTCCTGAATAATGGCATTTGAAAAAGGGGAAGCTAAGAAAAGAACAGGAATTGTTAAGAAAGTTTTAGCCTGAATGTTTAGGTTTTGTTATGTTATATTTCTCTCTATATATTCTTTAGTATCTTTCTAAAATTGAAAGTGTATTGACTGATGGGAGTTTGTTTCTTGTTAATTGAGTTATTTTCTTCCTAATAAAAAAATATTTGATACAATTATTTTTGTTACTTTTCAACATATTTTTGAAGAATTTTTGTTGAATTAGACTTTTATTGACACATTGAACAATCATAGTAAGGAACAAAAAAGAAACCTGTGTTCCCCCAGAAAGAAAAATATATAACTTTGATTATTTCTGTTGAATTCAAATATGATATCCGTTTCTCGCTATCGTACAAGATTTCTGAGAAGCAACCATTTATACTTTCAAATATTTTAATACTTTCTATATTCATAAGTACACAATGTTCATTCTGACACACCTAGAAAGTAAGAAATAACCATTTTCTGCAATATTTTGCTTATGGAGCATCCATCTTGATGGCTCAACAATAATCGGATCGAATTTTGCGATTCTATTTGTCTTGTTACTTCTTTTCCATAACTAGTAATGGTTAGGCAGCTGACTATCGTTATGGCAGGACGATAGAAGCCGGGTTTCAATTCTCTGGAGAGACGGTGACATTTTTTCATGGGGTTGAAATCGGGATCGACTTACCCTTCGTTGTTGGGAGCAAAATGGTTAACAGGGCGACATTATAGAAGGCCATATGATGCTGTCACAAAGCCATTTAAACATAATTGTACACACAAAAACTACACCGTGAGAGTTACAGTGATAGCCAGGCAAGTAATCCAGCTTACTGAGTCACTGCAACTAAGCCCCCACCACATACAAAAATAATATATTTCAATAGTTTTTCCAGCTTTCGGTTTTCCAAACAACGGTGACATTTTTAAATGCTTGCCAAGCTGCTTTTTCCAGTGGATGCAATACTTCCTCAAACTTTTTATTGTTTATTAGTGATCGTATTTGTGAACGCACAAATATTTCTTCTTTAATTTGACATATCACTAACTTTAGGAAGCTTTTGTTTAAGGTACATGAAACCAGGGGCATAATCCAAGGCTTTTGCGAAATTCTTCATTAATACTAGTTTGGTGTGTTACAAAGGTAGATACACATTTGTTGCATTGTATGTGTCATATTTTAAATTTTTCTGTTCAGGAGTTAATGATTCATATGTTGATTATTCTTTTCTAATTTAGTGGGTTTTCTCTGCCCCTGCTATCCCGTCCACATGTGTTACACTAGTAGATCATCTTTATACATATATATACAGTACAAATCTTGCACCTATAGTTGGGGCTCAGCTTAATCACGAACAGAATTAGCTAGATTTCATGCTCTACAAAAAAAATCTTGAAAGTTTTTTGATATCTTCTGTCGTTAAGTCTACGTCTGCAAAGAAAGGGACTATTAGGGTTATTTTTGCGATATTTTCCCTTTTTTTGCGAATCCAGCTTTAACCGTGTAAGATATCAAGAAAATTTGTAAGACCTTTTTTTCCAGAGCATAAAATTTTCTACAAAATGTCGAGGAGAGCACTATTCTAGTTGTTATGGTTTTCAAGTTCTCGAGCTAATTTTGTTCGTGTCTAAACCAAGCACCGACCATAGGTGCATGATTTGTACAGTATATGTCTCGCAATTAATGTAGTTCATCTCGTTTATGTTGTACACAAATAAGACATAAAAAAACCTAATCTACAGGTGAGTGCAAAAGTTCATGCGGAGTTTGTGAGTAAAAATCACACAGTAATTCAGCAAACAAAGTTCTTTATTCAATCAATGATATATTCTTCATCGGTTTCTATGATCTGTTTCCAACGTTCTGGCAGCATACGGATGCCCCGATCATAAAAACTGCGCGGTTTATATTCGAAGAACGAAGACACGACGTTTTTTAAGGCATCCATAGAGTAAAGTTTTTTTCCATTTATATGATTTTGCAATGACCGGAACAAGTGATAATCAGATGGTGCGATATCAGGAGAATACGGTGGATGAGTTAGGACATCCCATTTCGGGCTGTTCAGTTTGCGCAGCGTTTGTCTCGAAACGTGTGGTCTGGCTTTGTCCTGAAGAAGGACTACGCTCTTGCGATTTGACAAAATCGGACGTTTCTGTTTGATTTCTCGGTTCAGATTGGTTAATTGGCGACAGTACTTCTCCGAATCAATCGTTTGGCCAGCGGGGAGAAACTCAAAATAAATTATGCTTTCGCTGCGAAATTTCGCAAACCATTTTTCTGCAGTTCGTTTAGCTGGTGCTTGATCTTGAAACCTCTTGAATGTTTCTTACGGCTGCTGCAACGTTTATTCCTTTCCGAAACTCGTAAAGCATAACATGCCGTAAATGCACCTTATCGACACTCATTCTACAGAAATTATTTTGTTTGAAATGAAAGCTGCACACGTCACCTTTCCAACGATCTGTCTTAGGTAGGTAGCAGTATTAATGCCAATACTTTACGCCGCTTCTAACGCACCTCCGCATGAACTTTTGTACTCACCCAATATAATAAATAGGTTTTTTAATAATAAAAAAAAGTAGTATAATTGGTATAGTTTTTGCTCAAATGTGAGATTCATATTAAAGTACCTCTTTTTATGAATATTTGAAGCAGTTAAACACAATTAAATTTGATCTATACTTACAATTGAGACATCTGCTGTATTTGGCCAACGAAATTGAGATGAATATCTATCTGGCAAATTTTGCCCTTAGACGTGGTTCCAATGCTGATACCTGTACCAGCATAAAATTGCAATAATTTTTTAGTTGGAAACTTAACGAGAACCCAATCCTTCATTTTAACAACGAAGAATTTCTTGGTATAGACATAATGATTTTTTTTCTACGACCGCCAATCAATACATGCAATATTTTTATTGAAAAATATGTGTCTATGCATAGAATCGAACCATGAAACTTTGTTTGCCGGCTGGAGCCATCGTGCTCACTAGCTAGACATAGTTCGATACATATTAATTTCATCACAAATGTACACGACACGGCTTTTGTATTATCAAGCGCGAAGCTCGATTATTTTATAAAGTTTATGACTGATGAATGATGTATAAAACGTGGATTATAATAAATAAAGTCCGTTTTGTTTCATTATTACAGCAGATATATTACATTATTTAGATTTTGTTCCTACCAAATCAAATTATTAATATTAACTAAGTACTCGAAAATAATAAATAATATTTAAATGAGGCATCTTAATATTTATAATGATATAATGTTAAAACTTAATTCAACTTTATTCAAAGCAAATCGACGAAACGTTTATCAAATTGTAATCAATTAGTGCTTTGTATAGCAAGCATGCTTATACACAAATTCCAGTATATACATAACTCTTATGACGAGACCCCAGTGATTGACCGACTACACCAATTCACGAATTAGATGAAGGTCATCCAGGACTGCAACAAGATATCTTTCTAGACACAGCTCATCAACTCTTGGGTTTAGTTAAAATTATTTCTTAAACATAACATCGCCTGCCGTTGACAACAAATTTTCGTCTCCAATTCATTAATTATCCTAGAACTTACCAAATTGCTGTTAATTATTGCGATATGTTGCGAACCAACAAACTGCAAGTGCAACAGACTGGAAGGTCTGAAATATGTTGACTACCTCTATATATGTAACTAGTTAGTCACATTATTGTCGCTATAGACATTCTAAGATTAAGCGATTCGATGGAGATAGATATTTCAGTATGGTGTGTTATGCTAAAAAAGAGATGATAGAAATTTTAATCATGGTAGGAAAGTTGGAAGCAAGATTCTAATCATGTCATACCAACTCAATTTAATGTTTGTAATTTCGACGTATTGTCAGGGTACACACAATAAAAGAACTAAAATTTAGAATGGCTAAAGTGGCCTAAAAAGATCCCGTTTTTGATAAATATAAAATTTTCTGTGAGGGCATAATGACTAGATGTCTTTTAGAAATTGGCACCAATCTCTTAGAGGAATCTAACAACAATGTTATGGAAAAATCATGCTCTTATGGGGAGCCATATTGTGCCTTACTAGAATTACAGAGAGAGTTATAAAAATTATATTCTAGTACCTATACCTGATAATAGCACAGTAATTCGTGCTGAATGGAAGCATAACAGAGACAAAGATTGCAGAATTTTATCTGATTAAGACATCTTTTTGACAAAAGAAAACAGTTTTTTTGAAGGAAAGTTTAATTGATGCGGTATCTAGATGAGGTACATATGAAAAATGTAATAATAATGTGCACCATCAAAGCTCAACGTGATCCTCCTCCACATCGCAAAATCAAAGAATTTATTTGAGTAATAGTGAGTCAATGCGAGTTTTATTCACGGGATGACCCTACAAATGTAGATTTTCAAAATATTCAAAATGGAAAGACCATGTACATATACGCGACAATTTTAATAACAGAGAATTTCTTGATTTAGACATTATCTAAAGTTTTTTTTCTACGACCCTCAATCAATACAAGCAATATTTTTATTTAAAAATATGCGTTTATACAGAAAATTATTTGTTGTTAAGATTGTTGCCTATACATGGCTCTTCCATCTCGTATCACATGCATTGGTGATGAAATTAATATGTATTAGGTATATTAATTGCCAACCCCTTATAGTTAGTCGGGATTTTATTTAAGGATTGAGTGAATTCCTTTATTTCACGTTTTTGTCTCTTCGTACACTTCCTTGCTTTTCATCCTTTGTCCTCCATTATTAATTGCTAACTGTTTATTGGCTTGCTTCTTTAATGTAAGAACTGCCTTCAAAGACATAATGACTTCGGTTCCTGTACATATTCTTGTCCTTGGCGCTATTTTTGGTAACTGTTTCAACTGCTGTAAAGTAGTTCTGTAGTAGTTCTAAAAACTGTTTCCAAAACGTTTCCTAAAGTGGTTTAAGTCACACCAGTTTGCATATGCTTCTGGGTTGAATTTTTGAGCGGGAATGACTTCCTTATTAAAAGAGTTTATTTCCTCAAATTCTTCGATAATTATTGCAGAATTTATTTGTGATCAGATTCTAAAACTATCATACCCTCTATAGCTTTTTATAACCTAGTGCCATAATTTAGTCTTTGCTATTTTATTAACTCTACATCCCATGCCATTTATAAGGACTTAAATACACATAAATCCATATGCTATAATAAATGGCTGGAATGAGGTGAAATCTTTATTGTAACCGCGTCATTAGCTATTGCCCTTTTTGCCAGAGAAATACTGGTGGGAAGTGTGTCCATCATAAATTAATACAGGCTGTGCCATTACCATTCATCTCTGCAGTTTTAGCAACACAATTCCATTTTGAGTCGAACTGTCTTATATATTCTTGCCTTTGAAAACCCCAAATGGGGGAAATTTTTCACGTCATCATTTCTCTCAAGGAGTACTGTTATAGTTCGCGTCCTAAACCACTTGTTGTCCTATGAACTGTCTTTACCTATTTCACTAATAACATCTATCCGGGATAGATCCAGGCAAAATGCGGGAATATTTCGAATATCTTCTTTAAGAATAGTCATCCATATCCTTCGACCTTTTTCAGGCCAGGATTGCATGGATTTTTATGACTTAAATTGGATATTTTAAGCATATTTTAATTTGTAAATCAAAACATTTTTCTAAAAAGTTTATTACACATAGTACTTAATTCTCGTTGATACATCATCCACTTGTATACTTAACATTCCACAATTAGCGTCCATTCAACCCGATATCGCCGCGGAGACAAATAGACGACTGTAGTTACCTCGATTAAATTTTCTAACAATTACGAAACAACCCTTAACCACTGGGGCGATTTAAGAGGACACATTCTCGCATACAAACACAGTGCCTTACGTAGTATACGAGAAAGGCCGTTGTCCCTTTTCCGCAGTACCGCAAACTACCGAAATCTCTTCTACTTGCTCTTCTACATCTCGCGTGTAGGTTATACCACCTGAAGAATAATCGTTCAGCAATTATCCTTCGGGATGACCCCCGTTTAATCTTTCTATTGAAACCGGCCCCGAACAAATAGTTCTTCGCCAACATATAGCGAGGCCCTTCCGCAATAACCTGGAACAATCTGTTCGAATTTACTGGCGTTACGTTTTGGTAATTGCCATCGTTAGGTGTTTGTCCACTATATACATGAGCAAAGGTAACAATTGCAGATTTATACCGGTGTAAGAGGACCCTTGATAAAAACGAGAGATGGATTATAGCCCTCCTACTTTTCACGCTATACACTCCTGCCATTTAACTTGTTTCCTCTTATACATGGGATATACATATATGTATGTATGTACCAGTGGCGTCTAACAGTGGTATTCCGGAGGTGGTAACAATCTGTGTTACATAATATTTTCTATATCAGTAGTATTATATATAATATAGTTCAACTATCCGTCAATATTCTTTCAGCATCGTAACTGCTAAATTTTTAGTCTAATCTATGCACATAAAGGCAAGTCTATATTTTGAAGCAGGTAGGTTTTCGGGGCGGTGATCCAGACCATGGTCCTATGTGACATAATTGGTCTTATAAGGGTTTTGTACATGAACTTGTTATTGATATGTGGTCATCTGAGACGGCTTACTAGCAGGTTTAGCGCTTCAATAACTCCTCTGACTTTATTGGTCTCAAGTGTCTGACCATTTCTCCACCCCCTTCAAGGTATTTTGAAACCTCGTATCTAAAAGCTCTTCGTTCCGACAAGTGAAAAAGATGCCCGTGTTGTCAACGTAGATGGCAACATTCGTGGCTTCTGTTCTAGTTCTGAAAGCACTCTGTCGTATAGGTGGATGCCCAGGATAGAAATCTAAGCCAATTTAACCTCTACCCTATCCATGTTTATCCCACAACGTGCAAAAAGGTCTTTTGCTTGCCCAGGAAGACCACCACCGTGATTTCTTTGCGGTCGAAGCCTTGGAATTCACACTATAGCAGTTGCTAGAAACCCAACTGCTCATCTTAGCACTGCTTTCAGGATCTACAACATGTTAATCGGTCTATAGTTCTCTGGGACTATGAATATTTTCCATACTTGTTGATCATGACCACTCTGGGTGCTTTCCAGGTAGTAGAGATATGCCGGAGTCGTGAGCTGCGTCAACCACGATAATGAGAACCATCATTTTCTGGTGAGGAATCCTCTTCAATGATGATGTGCAATTCCGTCCGATCTTGACCAAATTCTACTCTTCTATGTCCTGATAATTCCACAGATTGCCTCGGCAATCGCGCATTATGCAAACTTCAAGAATAAATATTTATATAAAAAAATGTATCTGAAACCTGGTATTTAAAAGTTAACTTTCCATAAGTAACTTTGACGCTTTTGACACTCTGGAAATTAATTTAGAGTTAGTGTCAGGCAGGTAAGCACCTAGAGATGGTATCATCTTATATCCTGGCTTCAATATGGGCTAATATTGAAAATACTTTTCTGGAATGTATTGTAATGTCAAAACCATGAAACCAAGAACTATTTCAAAATCTAAATTAATTTCCTGCTACTCTTAATTTTATGATTTTTCAAATATTGTTAACGAAATCTTTAAGTCGCCACTGTTTCATCGGAGAAACAATTTGCAACAACTTACTCTTATGTAGATGTTCGCTTCTTACTCATATTATATACGCACGCCACTGATACACACACCCGCACACATATTCGTGTGTCCTCTCCTCGGGTGACAAAGTGTTGATGATGCTTGCCCGAATATCACGTGTGCTTTGGCAACATTTCAAGCACGACACTTTCCTAATGATGAAATTTGTCATCTTTTGTGAAGATGCGCGGCCTACTATTACTTCCCATATATACATCCCCCCATGAAATGGCGGTATGAACGTCGCGTATTGGATGGTATATAGATGGCGCTACGTGATTTTGGTTCCCATCAGGACCGCTATTGGACTTGCCAGGCGTATTGTCCGATGGCACGCCAAGAGATACTCTAGGAGGACGAAGCGGCTTATTGTAATCTGAGCGAAACTGATATCTCTGGTCGTACATTATCTTAAATGCGAAGAGGATTGAATAGGTGTCGGGAGACTAGAGATGACAGAATGTTACAGATGCGTATGTGCTGTTTAGCTACGTCGCGTATGTGCTGAAGAAATATTGCGTACCTACTAAGAATCTGGAAATTTTAGTAAGATAAACTATATTTTTACTCACAAGTTTGTAATAAATTGTGTAATCTATTGCGTTAATGTTTAGTAATATTAGTGAAGGTGTCAGGATAAAAATAAATGACTACAGTCTTGAAGCCGAATAACAATCATAACAGTTCTGGATTTAACATTATACAAGTTAGCTGAGAGTCAATTCCATATTTACTCTGATTGTGTTCTAGTAGACTTTAGTTTAATTTTAAGAAAAAAAGCAAACAATTTTTGGAATAGCATTCTGCCGTAGCAAATTAATATTAAGGAACAAGTTTGGTGTCCGTACTGAAGTAAAAATAATATATTTTATTGTTATGACGTTAATGTAATGGAAAAAATAAATTTGTTGATATATTAATCAAGATTTGCGAAATGTTATACATTGTTAATATCCAAACTTCACAGATGAGCAAGATACAACAAAAGAACTGATAAACACCAATTACAAGTAGATAATGAACAGCTATTTAACACGAAGAATTATTCGATATCCTGCAAATATAGACAAGCAGCTAATAAAGATATTCTGTCAATATAAAACGCAGATATCATTAGAAAAGCTAGAAGAGTGAGAGAGAGAGAAGAGAAAAAAAAGAATAAAATTGTATGAAAAATTCTTACAAAATAACGTAACTCAAAACTCGGGTAAGGTTTTTTTGCAATTTTCAATTATTAAAAAAGATTTCCAGCAAAGAAAAAGCAGAAATATTATATTAGAGAATTTTTTATTTGGTCGACTGTCAATAAGCAAATTATTATTGATCATTCACATAGTTATCCTATCCTTAATTGAACATCGTACTTAGTTTTATAACCCTTGTACGTTTAAATGGGCCAATATATGTAGTACATCGTTGATTTCAGACGTAATACATATAAACTAAGGAAATAGAGTCACAATAAAAACCTCCGCTCAAATAGTCAGTGAATTGTTTTACAATACTGCTGTTGAAGGACCCAACCTAACAGTAAAATACCACCAAGCGGACAATGGACAACATGTGACTCACAAAGTCTTCAATGGATTACACTGAAGGGATTCTCGATTTCAGGCAATGTACGATTATGGATAATGGGGTAAAATACCGCAGCACTATAAACATTACAGCGTAAAATAACCATGAACGAGATTATAATTAAATATTAACTTTAGCAAGCTTTGTTTCCATTATTTTTTTTTTACGTCATAATTTCGAAAACACATTTTCGAACAACTTTTCTATTCGTTCTGTTTAATTAAGTAGATGAAAAAAATAAAACAAAAATAACATTCTTATGATGAATTTAGGTTCATTGGGCAGAAGAAAATCCGCATGTCAGCACGGGATCTAATTATCAGGAACAGTTTCCAGAAAATATGGTAGGCTTCTGTCTCCACTAGGGATATTAAATGTATGCATTTGTTACCAAGCTTATCGAGAAGAATTTGCTAATTTCGTTAGATTTCCCTATTTTAATAAGAAATACAATGTTGTTCCTCTATAACAAACTCCTGAATAATTTCGTTTTTTGCAAGTAAAAAAACGGGTCGATAGCCACAGTGGTTAGGCGGCTGACTATTGTTGTGAGAGGACGATAGGTGCCGGGGTTCTATTCTCTGGAGGGACGGTGACATTTTTTCAGGGAATTGAAATCCGGATCGGTTTACCATTCGCTGTTGGGAGCAAAGTGATTAACAGCGCGGCATTATAAAAGGCGATATGCACTGCAACTAAGCACCCACCACACATATAAAAAAGCGATTAAAATTGTAATAATTGCTGACCTCAACAATCCCTAGGAGGTATCCATCATGGTTTACAACACCCCTATTGAAAATGAAGAGCAGACTGTATCTTTGAAAATTCGACGCAATCCCGATTCTTGCACGAGTCAAGATTGCTAGTATTAAATTATCAAGATAAGGAAAGTCAGCGTTTCCTGCACTAATAGGACCAACGACCCTTTTCAAGTCATTATTGAGATAACGGGATAATTTAATTGTCAGCCGCAAGTGACGACCACCACCTTTACATGACGGCTTAGATTTTATTCTGAAGCACATTGATGCATAAACCTGCAACACAAATTCTACTAAATCTTTTAAGTAACACACACACTCAGCAGGAATTTGTTGAATATGAAAGTGTCAAGAAAATATTTCCAGTGTGTGCTCATATCAGAGCAGCATCACGTTTGTTACCATGAAGCTGAAACACTAACCACTGTATAGGGTGTTTAATGTTAAATTTTAACAATCCTAACGGTGATTGATGTGTTTCTGAATTAGATAATTAAACCTGAGAAAGTCCTGTGATCAATAGTCCAAGGTTCTTTGGTGTCTGCACGATGTGAAATTTTTTTCCCATCCTTTGTTGAACTAGGGTCTTATCTCTCTTATTATCGATCACTACTCGATTATGCACTTATTAGTTACTTCATGAGACGAATTATCATGAGTAATCAAACCAACATTCTTTGAAACATGCGAGGTTAAAGCTGCCGCTGGACTCTTTGGTCGGGTCTTGGCTAAAGTTGGTAGTGACAGACGCAATTTGCTCTGGCTCGCAAAGCTCTTGATTTATAGATTTATCCTGGAATTGATATTTAAGTCCATTTGTCGTTGTTGGCCTTAGAACAAAGAAGCAAATATCGAAAGTTATTTATCACCAATTTCAGATCTGTTTTCTGTGTCGTAATGGAACCATCATTGTCTTTATAATCCAAAGCAACATACTGTATTGCATGCACTATTATAGATGTAGATTTTCTGAAATATTGCATGTCCTCCATTCTTTGGTAAAGAATAATAATAATAATAATAGTTTATTGGAAACATAAGTTTCAGTCCGTATAAAAAAATAATAATATAAAAATTCTATATAGAATTATCTAAATGAATACTAAAATATTCTCTAACAGAATAAAAATTATAATGCAGCATTTTTTTAACCTCTATTTTAAATCTGAAGCTAGAAAGCTTAGTAAAATTTACAGGCAATTTGTTGTAAAGCTTAATTCCAAGGACAGCAGGAGAATTTTCTGTTAAATTTAACGTGTTTTTCTTAGGTAACATGGAGTTATCTCTTGTGACATGATCATGCAATGAACGTGCATTTAGTTCAAATATGCGGCTATACTCTAATAAGCAAACATCTAATATGTATAAACAAGCTAAGGGAAAAATATTGAATTCAACAAATAGTGGTCGACATGATTCTGTTGGTCTCACTTTTAGTATATTTCGAATTATACGTTTTTGAATTAAAAATACTTGATAAGCATGTGGCGAATTACCCCAAAATACAATACCATAGGTCATTCTTGATTGTGCATAACTAAAGTAGAATATTCTAATAGCGCTTAGGTTCAGAACACCACACAATATTCGAATTTGGTACCTATGCAGTTGTACTTAGTTTAACACACAAATCATTACAATGTAGTTTCCATGACAAAGTGTTAGTAAAATGAATTCCTAGAAAAGGCCGTAGCCGGGTAAGTATGGGTTGCCGGGCCCCGGCGATTTTTGGCTGAAAATTAAAGCATATATTTGACCCCCTAAAAGTCGCCTACAGCCAAATTTTCAGCTCTGAATATTGAACGCCCTTCGAGTAAAAAATTAAAAACCAAAATTTTTATTTCACGATTGGGTTGTCCGATCGGAACGAAAAAAAAATGAAAATATGGACATTTTTAGACGCTATCAAAAAAAAAATATTTCGGTTTCCGTCCGTCACGTGATCTTTTTTTTTTCCTTCAAGTTTTTGTTTTTTGATTTTTTTTTGACAAAGTAGCCGTTTTGGTACAATCACCAAAATTTTTATAAATCTTCTCTTACTATTTCCAAGTGGTACGCCGTAGTAAAAAAAAACATTCAGTTAACAGTGTCGCGTCAACAGTTACCTATCTAACGAATTCGTACAATCATTTTTATTTATTTATTGATAAATCCACAAATTGTTGCAAGAAAAGTTATTTGTGTAGGTATCAACATAACTTACTCTTAACTGAATGTTTTTTTACTATGGCGTACCACTTGGATAGTCTAGAAAAAAATTGAGGTAGTAGGAAAATAGTAAGAGAAGATTTATAAAAAATTTGGTGATTGTACCAAAACGGCTACTTTGTCAAAAAAATTCAAAAAACAAAAACTTGAAAAAAAAGTGGATCACGTGACGGACGGAAACCGAAATAGTTTTTTTCTGATAGCCGATAGCGAAGGCAGTTCAATACTCAGAGCTAAAAATTTGGCTATAGGCGACTTTTAGGGGGTCAAATATATGCCTTAAAGTTCAGCCAAAAGTCGCCGAGAGCCGGCAATCCATACTTACCCGGTTACGGCCTTTGCTTCCTTTTAGAGATTTAAACAAGTGTTATTATATGTAAACTGTAAATTATAATTAATTAATCTCTGCCTGTACGAAACAAGAATACAACAGTTTTAGTAGGATTTAAATACAGTTTATTAGTCGAGAACCATTTAAAAAGATCCTCCAAAAGTAAATTGCCAGCTCTAGCTGCATCCTCTTCTGATTTACTGACAGAAACAAGGGATGCATGTGCAGATTTTTGCACTTGAACAAAAAAAAATCCACTGCATGGTGAAGTGTCGTGTGTAATTGTTCACGAGACTCTCGCTGAAATTGTTTTACACTCTTATATACATATGTATGTATTGTTCCCTAACTAGTTTTGCATTAAGCTGCATACTGACTTGAGCAAATTTACGCGCACGAACACCCAATATGCGCACGAATGCTATCCATCGCTTGTTGGTTTCTTCACCTTTATCGAAGGATTTATGTGCGCACAGCGTTCGTGCGCGTAAATTTGCTCAAGTGAGTACGCAGCTTTAGGTTTCTTTAATAGCTGCATGACATGCCCGAACACTAACATTAGCAAAATAATCTTGTTGTGGCGCCATCTGCGATAGAATGCAAGTTTGACTTTATCTGTCATCAGAAGTATTAAGTATTTATATCACCAGAGATACCAAATAAGTGAATCAAAATTAATTAGACATTACCAATAAATATTTGAATATTTTGCGACTTTGAAGGCGTGTTTGACGCAGATGGTGTTTGAACAAAATTTGTTTTGCAATCCTGGTTTAATAAGCGAGTTTACCAGCGCATTCTGCCACGTAGACTATTTGAATTTGTGAACTCTTCTTCACTTAATATGTACATATATAGGTGCTCCCTTATCCCCATTTTCTTCTGTTTTGCAAAATTAATTTGCATATTCAAATTATGTAATTCACTTCAAAATTTATAAATTGGCGATTTGGCTCCTAAAAAAATATAGATTAGTTTCATACTGCAATTTCACTATCTAAAGTTTAATCGAAGTCTGAACTTCCAGTCTGCTTATATTACACAAAATTTTGCTCAATAGTGTCCACCAAAGCGTGAGGTGGTAGAAAGTCACTGTAAACAAAATAATTCTACATATTTTTGTTTTGTTTTCCGCAATTATGAAACTAAATTGTTAATTAATTGTTCTCTCCAACATTTATCTTATTTACTCTCTTTTGTTTGTAAGAAAAGCATTCATATACAGGACTTTCCTATCTTAGCCATCTCCGTAATAAAATAATGACTTGCAGGGGATTCCCGCAATTTCTCTCACCCACCACGCGATCCCGTTACCACCCGCTGCTACTATACGTATTATAACATTCCGTATATTAACGCTCCGTAGCAGTTATCACCGTGATAAGTAGATTCTGAAGATATCGCCTCCGCTCCAACCGTCGTTAGAATAGGAAAAGGAACCAACATCAGCCCGCGACCTCTCTCCGTTTCCCGCTTAAAGACGTTTCCGGTCTTTTATGCGAAACACACATAGATTTCGTCTTGACGGCCCGAAACTTTCGTAATGCATCCTGTGATTCCTTCCTGATTCCTTCTTCCTCCATAACGACCTGGTGGTGGTTAGTTCGCGGTGGTGCTCCTGCTACTTCTACTGATGTTCATCAAAACACTCGCTATGCTTGGCGCAGTATTATAACCCATCGCATTATAATCTTCTCTCGGCTGTTAATTTATGCCTTTCGCCGGGACCGAATGTCCTAACCCGCGAGCTTTACTGCTTGAGGTGTGTTTTCGGGCGAAGGAGGAAGAGAGTCGCGGTGTCTTCGCTGCCTGTGGCGGTTATTTTATTGCCGGTCGAGCCATTGTTCCCGACGATGTATTTATTGTGGTCGGTGTATAAAATCGTACGTTCGCAATCTCGGGAAGATGTTGAACAAGGAGGATCTTAAAGGGAATAGATGTAATAAGGGAGATTATTAAGATGATTATTTCTTTTAGGTTTAAATATTGCCTAGAATGATCCATAAAAAGAAATGTACACATATTTTTTCAAAAGCTTTGCGCCATTCTACAATCTTTATTTTTCGCCCTTTTAATGACCTTAAGTCAAGTGGGATCGGGTTTATATCAGTTCAGTCAAGTTTCAATTTTTTTTTTAATTTAAAAACACAATTTAAGTAATTGATATGTTGACATTGTAAAACACTCTTTGTGGACTAATTTACTACACACAATGAACGTCAATCAAATCTCTCGAACCTTACTAATGTCTCCAGCAATAATGCTTTCGTTTGGGGTGTCTTCATCTAAAGCTGCTAAACACAAGGCTTCTTTTGGTTTTAAGCGTTTTGGCTTTTTCAACAAAATCTCTAGGCTTCCTCTTATTGTTCCTCGTCAAATAAGGCGTCTTTTTTCCTTCTGCCGTACTTTTTTCCTTCCTTATCGGCATGGAATATATTTCTGCAACACCGTTTTCGTAGTTAAAGGTGTAAATTTTCCTCGGTAAATATGCGAAGGTTTAACAGTGATGAGAATGGGGGTGGAAGCGGAGAAACTGTATATATACCATTAGTACTACAGAATTTCATAAGCTCGGAACAGCATTTAGTACTGCTTGAGGAAATATTTGAGTCAATCAGTAAGCAAATCTTCTCCAATGTACCGTGATTTTGGGCAGTTGGAAATTCCTCCAGTTAGTCCGTCCTTCTCTAGCAGACGGTCATTCGCTATCTTAAACATTGGCGGTCTGTAAGTATCTGTAGCATTAAAACATGACGGTGACATTCATTCCTCGCTCCTCCTCCACTAGAAACAAGTTCAACCTATATCAGTGTGACCACAGTTGAAAATATGTGATGAACATTTCTACCAGAGTGTTATAAAATTTCGAAACTATTGATTCCAGAAATTCTGCTCATGCTAAAGTGTTCTGGTATTCTGAGAAAAACAATGCCACACCTTCTAAGGAAACCAGAAATTCAATCCTCTTCTGCTGGCTTTCTAGTGCTATTCATAGGATGTTTGATCTTGTTTCCTGTAATAAAATCATACTATTTTCCTCACCAAAACCATTCGCAAAAAAATGTTTTGATAAAACCAAAATATGATGTCGAAGTCATTTTATCTGTTCTATAGTGAACGCTGACTTGATACCCATTGTCGGTCCTCAAGGAGCTTCTGTCTTCAACTAGTTTCGAAGAAATGTTTTGGATATCACTCCAGCAACTTCCTGGCATGCCTGAATCTGATAGTCTAACTTATTGTCTTCATTTCGCTTCTGTAGTTACGCACAATTTAAAATGAAGGTAAATACTTCTAGAATAGAATTGATTTAGGAAGTATTAAAGGTAAGCTAAACACCCCTTGGTGTAATTGCCTGGTCAACTACGTCCGTTTTCGACTAAAAAATTTCCATAATTATTACATTAACAAAACAAATTTATTATTTAAAAAAAACATACAACGAAAATGACTATATAGTTTTCATCTTTTACAAACAATTTCCAGTGACAAAGTTGTCAGTGTTGCCAAAGTGAGTGACCATTACACAAAACATGCTCGTTGTCCCCTATTTCCTAGGCAACAAACACCAGTTGATCTGTTGGTAACAAGATAAATTGTCTAAGTCGTGCTTACTGCAGCATGGTGTTCCTCAAAGATCAATATTTAGGCCATTACTATTTTGATGATTTGCAAAATATTTGTAAGTATTCCACAATATTATTTGCAGATTATCAGATTGATTATTGTAGAGCACCATACTAAATTAAATGTTCAAAAAACAAGGCCGAACGGATTAATTATAAGATGGGAAATACTTGAACATGGAATGGCAAGGGAATGGAAGGAATATTCTTTGATAAACCTTGCTCCTAAAAGCACCTCTTTTGAATTATTTTATTTTTTATTGGAAAATTGAGGTGAGGGGATATTACAAAGAATTATAGTTCTACAAAATCAATGCCTGTAGACATTTAAAATTTAGAGTAATTATTTGGGAAACGGTGTTGTAGTTTCAAAAATAGAGGCAAGGTGCAAGGAGCCAATTCGTTAGTCACGCCTCTGCTTTCGCTCCGAATTGGTCCACTCTAGATATAACACTAAAAAACAATGTGAACAAAAATACTGATGCTCCATTAACGTAAATTTTCAAACACAGGTTTGCTTTTGGTTGCCTATTATAAGAATGGCGCAATAGATTTTTTTATTTATTTATTTAAGACACTTCTGGTAGGTTGGGCGATTTGAGTAGCGTGCGTCTAATCAGCAAGTTTCATCGATTATCCTAGCATATTCATAGTAGATAATTATTAGATTTCAATAACCTTTGACTTGCAGCAATTGAAGAGTCAGATTGTAATGGTGTTTTTATTGGAACTATCTAGTTTTCAGTGAACTAATAAGCAGGTAAACAGCAGATTTTCTGCTCAATACATTTTTGTGAACGGCGATTACCATGAAACCTATTCGACTACTATCAAACTATAGTACCATTGATAAATTGTTTGTATTAGGGTGTCCCGTTTCAACGTGGATTTTAGATATCTGCTGTATTTGTGAAAATAGACAAAAAAGTTATAAAGAAAAGATATCCCGATTTATGTTCTGCATAACCTAAAAATATTTTTAACTACACAGAGTGTCTCAAAAGTAGGTAAACACATACTTGCTCCGTTATTTTAAATGGGACACTATATATTTTGACATTTTTGAATATTACGCTAAAAAATATTCCCACTTTATATAAATCACCCTACCACTATTCCTAATAGTTATGGAGATATTTTACGTTTTTGTAAAACCTATCCCAATTCGATGTTTTTCGTATGCCACGATAGCTTGATCCTAAAAATAGTTATCGAAATGAAATCAAGATTATTTAAACTATATAGTCCGGTATAGACAATGACATCAACAGAAGATGAATACCTACTTCTGGTTGTTAGAAATGATTCAACGCATTTCCGGAACTTCGTCTCCAGATAACTTCATTTTTTTAAATGGCACCCTATATATTTTCTTAGGTCGATAGATTTCTCATTCGAATACCTTTCCATTCATGTATATAAAGTACCACGTTTTCCTTTATACTTTTCAAGATATTTCATAGTTTTTACGCAAGCTACAAAAATGTTGTCTCCAATTTCGAGGTAACCTTGAAAATATTTCAAAAACAAAAGAGTATGCACACAAAATGTTCATCATTAAAAAAAAAAAGAAATTATAATAAATATTAAAAATTATGCCTTCTTCTCTTACCGAAATATTAATTTTTCTTTGAAAATTGATTTTAACTCTCCTCGACATTTCAGGAGTTATTGATGTACAAGCTTATACAATTCTTTCTCGCATATTTTGTTCAATACTCGGTGGCGTTCGGTGTACTTTCAGGTATGCCCATAAGAAGAAATGATATTTCTTTAAGTTAGGTGGTCTAGTTGGGGTATGAAGGGAGGTACTTCATACCCTCCCTTCGTACCCTTTCTCCGCTAACTTCGTACCTAGATAACTTAATTTTTTTACATGACACTGGATACCTATATATATTGTTAGATGGATAAATTCCTCATTTTAATACCTTTCCATTCATGTATATACTGACTTCCAGAAAAATTGCAACACCTAGAAGTTGTCGAATGATTTTATTGAAATTTTCACGAAACGTTTATTTTCATTAAACAAATTGATGATTAAAATTTGAATAAAATCTAGCCAGTAGTTTTTTTTTGCATGTTGTTTCCATAGCACATAGTAACTATAAATTTGAAGTATTACACCATTTAGTAACTGTCAAGTTTGCAACTTGTTGTTGTTACGTCACAATTTCATTCTGCACTTGATAACAATGCCGAGAGTACGTCAACATCAACATTTTGTCCAATTAAGTGATTTTGAACGTGGCCGTATTATTGGTATGAGAGAGGCCGGACTTTCGCTAAGAGAAATTGCTCGTCGTGTAAACCGAAATGTTTGAACTGTATTGAGGTGTTGGTCCAAATGGTCCGGGGAAGGCGTTCAACATCGTCGCCGTGGATCTGGACGTCCTCGAAGGACTACAGATCGCGAAGAACGTCGCTTAAGACTTTTGGCCACAAGAGATAGATTTTCAACAACTCGATCAATTGCAAATGATTGGATGAAAGGTACAGGACTCAGAATGTCAATGTCAACTGTTTATCGCCGGATAAGATCTTATGGATTGCGTTCATATCGTCCATTTTTATGTCTTCCTCTTACACCACTTCACCGTCTACGCAGACTAGAGTGGAGCAACTTAAGGGTTAATTGGGCGCAGGAATGGCATCAAATTGTGTTTAGTGACGAGTCCCGATTTTGCTTGTGGGCCCACGATGGTCGTAGGAGAGTCAGACGGATGCGTGGAGAACGTAAAAATCCAACATTTTTTGTGGAACGCAACACAGCCCTCACTCAAGGAGTTATGATATGGGGTGCAATATGTTATGGTAGCAGATCACCCTTGGTCTTTATTGACGGCAACTTTAACGCACCTGGTTACATTGCTAATGTGCTACAACCAGTTGGCCTTCCATATCTTCAGGGGCTGCAAAATCCCATTTTCCAGCAGGATAATGCGCGCCCTCATACGGCAAGGGCTACAACACGGTTTTGGAAGAATCTAACATTGTCGTCCTCCCATGGCCTGCTCGGTGGCCTGATTTGTCGCCCATTGAACATGTATGGGATATGATTGGTAGGCGAATAGGTAATTTACCGCACCCTCCAGATAATTTACACGATCTTCAACAACGGATTCAAGAAGCTTGGGACGATATACCACAAGCAGCTATAGATCACTTGATTAATAGCATGCCAAGGCGTCTAGATGAGTGCATTACAAATCGTGGCGGAGCAACTCATTATTGAAAAAACTTTTAAAGCTTTTATTCTTTTGTTTTTAAAACTTAATCATAACTTTGTTTCATAGAAATAGACGTTTTCTGAAAATTTCAATAAAATCGTTAAACAGCTTCTAGGTGTTGCAATTTTTCTGGAAGTCAGTATATATATTAAGCATGATGTTTTATCTTAAATTTTGCAATAGATGTAGTGCTTTTGACATAAGCTATAAAAATTTTGTAAGCAACTTGAGTTCGGATACTGTAAATAAATATCTCAACGGCTATATTTATTTATCGATACCAACTGATGCAGATTGTCAAAGAATAATTCTGTCTTAAACGCAATTAACAAAATTATCGTTATGAGATATTCCAACGAGAAATTAACTTATGATTTATTTTATTAATCGGTAAAATCTAAGTTCCTCATATACATACATATACTTGTGCCTATTAATTACAGGTGAATTCAGAAGAAACTATTTACTTGCTTTTCGTTTATACAGATAGGCAACCAACCTAGGCAACTTTATCTGCATTGTGTTATACCAATCCTTGTATAAACATTTTTGTTCAACACCAATGTAAGTAGCCAATGGGGAAGTATGGGAAAGTGTTCTAGGACAGTACGTTATTGGACCATTTTTCTGCGAAAGCTATTTAAATAATGACATAAACAGTATTTTTTTACTACAGAAGCTATTTCGTTATTTGGAAGATTTATCAATAGAAGTGCCAAGGCACATGTGGCTCCTTCATATTGGAGCTCTTGGAGCTAAGTTATGGAATGTAAGAGCAGCATTGCATGACCTCTTCGAGGAGAGATGCATTGGTCAGAGAGGTATAATAGAATGGCCAACTAGATCACCGAAACTTGAAGAAATATCATTTCTTCTTATGGGCATTCATGGGAGAGTTGGTACACCGAACACCACCGAATATTGAACAAAATATTCGAGAAAGAATTGTATAAGCTTTTACATCAATAACTCCTGAAATGTCGAGAAGAGTTAAAATCAATTTTCAAAGAAAAATTAATATTTCGGTAAGAGAAAAAAACATAATTTTTAACATTTATTATAATTTCTTTTTGTTTTTAATAATTGGAGAACATTATGTTTGCATACTCTTCTGTTTTTTAAATATTTTTAAGGTTACCTCAAAATTGGAGACAACATTTTTGTAGCTTGCGTAAAAACTATGAAATATCTTGAAAAGTATAAAAGAAAACATGGTACTTCATATATGTATACATGAATGGAAAGGTATTAGAATGAGGAATCTATCGACCTAACAAAATATATAGGGTGCCATTTAAAAAAATGAAGTTATCTGGAGACGAAGTTCCGGAAATGCGTTAAATCATTTCTAACAACCGGAAGTAGGTATTCATTTTCTGTTGATGTCATTGTCTATACCGGACTATATAGTTTACATATTCTTGATTTCATTTCGATAACTATTTTCAGGATTAAGCTATCGCGGCATACGAAAAACATCGAATCGGAATAGGTTTTACAAAAACGTGAAATATCTGCATAACTATTAGGAATAGGGGTAGGGTAATTTGTGGGAATATTTTTTAGCGTACTATTCAAAAATGCCAAAATATATAGGGTGTCCCATTTAAAATAACGGAGCAAGTATGTGTTTACCTACTTTTGAGACACTCTGTATAGTTAACAATACCTTTAGGTTATGCAGAACATAAATTGAGATAACTTTTCTTTATAGCTTTTTTGTCTATTTTCACAAGTATAGCAGATATCTAAGATCCACGTGAAACGGGACAGCCTGTACATGCTTGCTGTTCTTGAGTTTAATTATGAAACAATTATCCAAATTTCTTAAGACAAATTATTTAATTTATTTTATTCTGTAAACTGTATTGGTTTTATTTTTCATTTTAAATTTTTAATTATTATTATTAATTACATCCACTATATCACATATTTATATGAACAGGATTTTTTTTATTATTATTCATTTTTATAGTCATTATTAAACATTATTAAATCATCACAACTCACACCTTCATACTCTACATACATCTTTCACATTTTTACGAGGTGGTGATAACTTTTTCCTTGGTTTTGTATTTTTAAATGGTACTAATGATGCTGATATTGATGCCATCTCTAAATCTGTCCATGATATGCTATTACCTTCGTATGAGTTTGGTGCTCTAAACTTGCATTTTTCGAACACATCTCTTACTGATCTGACAATTCTCATGTCCTACTGTAAACTGTAAGTTTTCTGTTTCTATCTTTAATATTTTGCTTAAAATCTTGTGCCAATTTAATGATACCAAACCTACCACTTCAAAGTTTGATAAGATATTTTTGTCATGACTTCTTGTAACCCTGTTTAGCATGTACTTTAAGAGGCGTGGAAAAAGTTTTTTTACAGTTTCTTTATAATTTTTCTTTTATTCTTGAAGTATTTTTTCCAAACTATCTCAATGGGTCGGTTAACTAGTTGGCAAAAGTATCAAGCAAGTGCTATTATGTTTAGATTTTGAAGTCACCTTAGAAGATACATATATGGCGTGCTAAATTATCTCCAATCTGACTTAAGTAGACTTTCGTTGTATGTGGCACTGACTGGTCCATTATCCGTCCATATTGTTTCTAGGTGGTCTGCCTTATAGGCTAGCATAACATTTTTCATTGAGTAAGTTCACACATTTTGAAGTTTGGCTCATTGCAAACAATCATAAAATCAGAAATGCGCTAAAATAATGCATTGAATGACCATTTCATGAGTTGCACACTTCATATACCATTCTGATTTTTTAATATGAATTTTTAAGCGGAATTAATAGCCAATAAATAGAAATTGAAAAATTTCATCATCATAGAAACTGAAAGAATTAGAATAGAATATTAAGTTCGTGCAATCTTCAATACTTCTTCAATAATCTTTAAAATATAAATAAATAAATAAATAAATAAATGGCTTTATTATAGCAGACTTAAAGTATACAATGTACAAGAGATCTTAAAAATATGTTGTATGAGGTATAAAGTAAGCTATAATCCCAAGGCGAATCCAGTAGAACTGCTGTTGACCTTGTAGTAATAGACTGACAGATATAAAAAATGTAATGCCTAATCTAAATTCCTAATCTAAATTCGGTGATGCCTGATATTACGATCGTAAAAATACTCTGAATTAGTAAAACAAATCTTGTCTATTGTACCGCTGGATTGAACTGAACCATCAGCACTAACGGGCTAAAATATAACTTGTTCTAAACGTTTTGAGACTTATTAGTGAAGTGGTGGCTTATAACTACTCAATCTTTTATATTAGTTCGAAAAAATAAAACACCAAAAGGAAAATGTGTAAAGGACTGAAACAATGAACAAAATTGCTTGATCTCGACAAATTCTCACGGAATGGAAAAGGGAGCTGTCTTCTAACACTCCACCCAATTTCTTCACCTACCTAGCTGGTAGTATAATTATACAACATCGGAGGCGCGGTAACGCCGCTACGCTTACTGGAAGAGGACGAAAATCGGAAAAATTCATCCCAGGTGAGAGCGGACTAAGTTACGCTCGCTTACTTCCGATGGTGGATATGTCATGGCACGATTGCTTAGCCCAGCGTCCTAGCGCCGTGTGTCGTCCCCTCTTTTCGGACGATGACGGGCACACAAGGGGGACAACGCGCCACCACCTTGCCGCCGAACCAGCACGTGCACAAGAACGCCGCTTACACGGTGTGACTCTTCTGTCTTGCTCTTCTGGGGCTTTCGCGTGACCGATCGCGGTAGGCGTTGACTTCGACTGTTTCGGGAGACGCCTACCGATTCAGGCCTAAGTTGTTAGACTCCCGGAGGACCTCCGGAGTCGAGGACACAGACTGCGAAATTGTCGTGGACCATCACGATTCTTACGATTCGTTCGCTTTAAATGTGAGGCATATCTACAATATTTATATTAAGAAAATTAAAATCCTTATCGTTTTCTTTTTGCTAAAACTAAATATGTCTTACAAACACGTTTTGTAGTAATACGTTAATTAAATCTGAGTCGGTTGTCAATAACACAGACCAAGAAAATAACTTACTAACTCTTTTAACGTTAACAGGTAATTCTTATGATTTTCTTTCAGTTACATTACAGAACTTCGTTAAAGTATAAACATAAAACACTTCTTTATTATACAGACTGCATATAGGCTTAGAACTAGCGCGGACGCAAAATCTAGAACACTTTGCTGAAATAGCTTCGTTTAGCTGCATTTAGAATATGCCTTTGAATTTGCTAAGAATAATGCTAAGACATTAAAAACCAGAAATTCATTCAAACAGTTTTTTTATAATTCACAGTAATTAATTATTTCAAAGTATACATTTAACAGTGTCAATGTTGATCAATTGAAGGAGATTAATGTTTTGTTCATTTTTTTGTCTAATCTGGCCTTGTTCTTTACCACATTGAATCATTCAGATTCCGAAACATTGTTGGTGTTACTAGTTTGTCTAAAATTTCTTTTCCTTGGTTTAGTTTTTTTTTAAGAACTTAAAATTTTCGTTGGAATACTCTATATCAGCTTGTGGAGGAATTTACAATTCACTGACAGTGCGACTAAAACTAATAACGACAATTATAGTGATAAACAAGTAACAAAAATAAACAGCACCGGAAATGAGCTGAGCTGAAATGAGCACATCTCGGTGAGTGTAACAAAATTTAAGAGGCGCTTACGCAAAGCTGGTTTGCAAGGGCGAATAGCTTTGCGAAAACCTTTACTACGCCAGCAGAATAAGGCAAAACGTTTAACCTTGGCAAGGGAAGATTAGATTTTGGAAGACTGGAAAAAAATACTCTGGACCGACGACTCTACGTAAGTTTGAGTTATCCGTCTCCAAACGAATGACCTTTGTCTCAAGATCGGCATGGGAAAGAACACTTGCATCGTGCATTTCACCCACGGTAAAGCACGGAGGAGGATCTGTAATGGTTTGAAGATATTTTGCGGGTACATCAATGGGCGATTTATTACATTTTACATAACGAAAGGTACCGAGAAATGTTGGAAATAAATGCTTTTCCGTCTAGAGAAGAAACTATGTGTTTCAATAGAATAATGATCCTAAACATAAATTTTATAAATTTTTGATTAGAAAAATTTGCGTTTTGTTGTTTGACAAGTTTGAATCAAAATCAATAATTGCAAAAGTATCAATGTAGATATGTTGGTATTTGGCTCATAAGGAAAGGCCACCAAGTGTAAACGGCCAATGGTAATAAAATATATAAACTATCCCCTTTGTAGAAACTGTGAGAGTGTGGAGGAAACTCCAATCCATCTCCTTGCTGACTGTCCAACAACGGAGTAAGTTAATTAAATCTTGACCCACTTCTTTGTCGGGTGCAACCTGGTTGCTAAAACGGCACGGACTAGGTCCAATAACCATAGGATGTTACTCGTTTGAGTAAGTTAATTAATAGTAATTTTTGCACTATTCGAAAAAATTGATTTTATTAAGTAGATCGGGAATATTACATTATTAAGAAGCTTATACCCGAAATATTTTTCTTGGATCGCGACTAAAATTTCAATCTAACGGGCATATGTTCCTTGCAAGATCGCCAAAACGGCCTGTTAACTCTACATTTTAAGATAACAATGCATACCTACTCCTTGCATGACCAGTATGGTTAAACTACGATAATGATAGCGCTTATCAATAGCGATAACAAAAACGATCGTTCTCTAATTTATCAGATGCATATTTTGCAACCAAATTACGAAAATTATGAAATACAAAGAAAATGATTTTATGCAGTTCAAAGGAAAAGGGGAAAGGAAACGTAGAACCACTGCTCGTTAGAACATTTTTTTATATGGTATTGTGAAAAGAAACAGTTCTGTACATCACTTCATCTTAAATTGGAAGTCAAACTATATGAAGCAAACAAATTTAGTAGATTCCGACCAACCTAATGGCGCAGCACCGTCTTTTAAAAGGTGCACTCAGTGAGACGAATGATAATGGTCTCTCTTCTTCCATGTCACACAGTTAATCTCTTTTCCATAATTCAGGATTTATTTGATTCAATGACACCCGAATCAAGGTTTCCATATTTATTGTCCCAATATTATGGGAAGCAATCTTTCCCTTAACCACACTTCAAATTAATTCTATAGAATTTGAGTCACAGTGATATAGAAAACCCTTGGATTTGGCATATTCGTGAATTACATACTGAGGTATTGACTTTATATCTTTTGACGATTTCCAACAGCGCGCATTTTAACATTTCAGAGTGGTAAGGTATGTTCATTAATTGAAGCCGAAAATGATATCACCTTCTTTCGCTGCAGAAGTAGGAGGTCTTTATTTGTACTGAATGGTAGAGCGCATTATCCATTACCATTATCGAATTATCTGGTAAGTTTGGTAGCACTTGTGTTTCATTTCAGCATGATAATCGCCACTTTTGGGTTTTCATTTAAATAACAATAAACCATCTTGATTGGAACCCATACTACCTCGGCAATGAGCAATTATCCATCTTTGCCCAGCTCCATCCCTTTTTAAAACCCGTTTACAATAAGTGCATGCAGTATATTTAAAGTCAATACGATCTTGTCAAATTGTACAAGGATTTGATTTTATTGCGAAGTACACATTATAACAGTACAATAATGAATTTGTAGTTAGTATTAAAATGTATTTCTTATATCTGTCTGCATCATCCAAAACCATACGAGTATATACATTTGACTTTATTCTCGCATATCCATCGATGATGAGGATAATAACAGTGGCTGTTTTTTTTTTGGTTTTCACAAAATGTAAGGATATTCTGCAGTATTGTAAGCACTTTATTAATGAATGTTAATTAAATATGTTAAAAACTTGAAGAAAATAGTAGTATAATTGACGTAACTTTTACTAACCTAAAAATCGAACTGAAAGATGCCAAAGCTCTGAGAAGAACTGGTTATAATAAATATAAACCAAACAGGATAAAAGTGAAAACGGAAAATAAAAATAAACTCGATAAATTACAGAAATTGCAAGAAGTACCAAATAAATCAAACTCAACCAACGTTGTCAATAAGGAGGTCGAATACCTATTGTTGTACCAGACTGTACTAGTTGAGTATAACGGGCAAGGAGGTAAGGGGAAAGGGGTAATAGTTCGCATATTTTTCGCCAGTCAAATAGAACTGGTCGCACTCTAGCAAGAAATTTTCTATTGCCAAAGAAAAATATAAACACAGACTTTTATTTAGGGAAAAGTGAAAAGAGAATGGTATTCTTTACCACCAGAGACTTGTGCCGATCTTGTCAATTCAATGAATAGGAGATGCTTGAAAGCTACGAAACGAAAGGGTGGAAACACGACATATTAATACATATCATAATTTTGAATTAATTCGTTTGTTTCTATTTATATCGTTTTGAAAAAAAGAGATAACGCGAAAAAATATCAAAATACCTTATTTTTATTATTTTTTGCACCACTGTATTTGGAGATCTTAAGGTCGTCACTAATATAAAATAGAAATAAGAGTGGTTCGGAATAATACTCAAAGTTTTGACTTTCTCTATACCTACTTAAAGTAAACGAATAGCAAGCAATGACTAAAACTTTTATTAGATTTTCAGCAAAAGACAAACTGGCGCCGAATATAAGAATTTTTAAACAAGCAATTCTTTAGAATCTCTGTCGTAAATTTACAGAAAATATTGGTAATTCTATTAATCCGTCAATAAAGTTAAGGCGATGCGTCTGAAAAGACTGACAATAAGTCTTATGTATATTGCAAACAGTTATTGAACGACAAAAAAATTGCTGTAAACTTAAGTCTTTTAATATTTTTTGCAACTCTTAATGTATCCTTCATTACTTATTCCATACAATTCGCAATTTGTAATTAAGCGAATGAAAAGAATCGAGTACAATAACGACCTAAAGTAACTGAGTTCATAAATATGAATGTAGAAAAGCAGCAAAGAAACAAAAGAATACCGTTTCATATCGATGAAGTTCAGTTCCGGCGAGCCGTAGGAACGTTCCGGTCACCCCCAAGGGGCAAGAACAAAAGCAAATCGCGTTTTAAAATTGCTAATTTCCATTGTGTATCGCCGCCGTTGCGCGGATATTATCAATTCCTAACCTCACTTTTGCCGGACAATAAATTCGACTAGGCGCTTTCCGAACTGGGCGATATGATAATGTCTCCCCGGTATACCGAAATGGAAGGCCGTCGTGACGGTATACGGGCAGAAACAATGAAAGAGAACCCTCTTTTTTGCGGTTCCGTAACCGTGTACCCCATTCCTCTCCCGATGGTTGCCGTACTCACCCCTATCCCCGACTTCTCTCGAACAAATTCGGATAAGTTCTAAGCAACAATACGCCGAACGGCCGAGAAACAATTGAAAGAAAACAAAACAATGGCGATCGCGATTTGCATATATTTCGACGTGGGGTGGCGAGCTCGAAACAATTGCTACGTCTACGCCGCGTAGTAGTCAATTGTCGCAATTGGATGCTCGCCTTCTAGATCGGATCGTATTATGTGAAGGTCCTGCTTTTTCCTCCTCAGCGAAAGGGATGATGATACGGTAAAGGATAGGAATGGAAATGATAATTGGGAAGTTTAATCTGAAATGAACGTGCGTTAATTCTTTTGTTTTGCATTTTTTCTTGTTTTGTTCTTCGTCTTTTTCAGGATGAAGGAAGTACTAGACAGGTCTTTTGTATTTAGATGTTAATCGACTAAGTGCTGTTAAGTAAATGAATTAGATTTTGCTTTGATTTATGAAAAGAACTTTGCACAGTTATCTGTCACTGTTGTGTTATATAAAAAGGTTGGACAACATTACCTAGCCGCGCTTTCTTTTGATTTTAAGACTAATGTACCTACTCTTACAAATTATCACAAATATTGGAAAATCTAAAGTGCATTCTCTTGTATGTTAGACGTAAGAATACAAAAAAATAATCGCTGCTCAATGTGTTAGACTCTGATAAACTCTTTAAATCTATGAAGTTCTGAATCATCTAAACCAACAATAAC
The DNA here is from genome assembly GCA_023690525.1 of Holotrichia oblita. NCBI lineage: Eukaryota > Metazoa > Arthropoda > Insecta > Coleoptera > Scarabaeidae > Holotrichia > Holotrichia oblita. The sequence continues at coordinate 14,379,699 of CM043023.1, read as the reverse complement.
TTCAAGATGGCTTTGAAAAACATCGTATGTCTCTAATAACAATATTAAGAAGAAATGTCAAATTATTTATTTGGTCTTCACTTGATGTTGACTTCGAGCATTCAAAATACTTTTTACAAATAATGAGGCGGTAGATATGATAGCAGCTTACTTCGGGTGCTTACAGTATCCACTTCGTCGTCATTTCGGAAGAAGAGGTGAGAGATGTGCTCCTCCAAACTAGGCAAAATATGTTTCTTCAACTTGGTCGCTGCCCGGCACATTTTTTAATTAATGTTTTCGAAGAAGAAATATATCCAAACCGATAGATAGGAAAAGGAAGCCACTTTCCCTAACTAACGAGGTTACCTAACTAACCAGCCAAAATTGAAGCTACCGTCTTTTCTACTCGTGAACGCCTCGAATGATGTGTGAATAATGATGGTGGGTACATTGAATATTTGAGGAGACATTAACATTCGTCTCATCAGTAAAAACTCGGTCCATTTTAGGGCCACATTTCGAGGAAAGACTGGTCGAGCTGTGCCAACCTCATTAAATTAATTCACTCCAATTGGATGAGGTTTTTAGATTTTGATTTCCATGGTTACCTTTTGCAGTTAACTTGTTTTATTATAAAAAGCATCACTGAAACTATTTTACAAGTTTTTCCAGGTTTTCTGTTATCGATCACACACACCAATTCTCTTTCCTCTGTGTGAATTAATAATGCGCCACATATCTGGATTATTGTTCTTTGAATGCAACAGAACATTGTCGTTGATTGATTGTGTGATTCATTATCAGCCTTTCTTGATTGGGAATTTTAACTCTCTAATTATTCCTATTGGTTTCCACAGCAAATAGTTTTTGGGAACCTCATCGAAGTACTTTGTAATCATATTGTTTTGATTGTTTCTTCTAAAGAAGTTGTATGCCTCCAGTAAAATCGGCATCTATTGTTATCTGTCTTGCCCATCATTCTAAAAATATCCTGCAGTGGACTATTACTTCTCAGCAAAATGCTTCTAGTGTTCAGATGTTCCTCATGTCCTTCGACTTTCGTGATTAGTTCCTATGAAAAAGTGTAATGGAAACTGAAGCCACAATTTCCTATAAGAGATAATGTAACTCCAATTCATGTCTTCTAAATACTCAAAAAATATTAAACAGTGCGAAAAATAAATTACTAATAAAGTACCTAGATAAAGGAAGATTTAACATTACACAAGACGGCAAAGTGGAGAAGGAGCTACGATTTCGAAAGTATCTGAGTTTACTATCTTGCTTTGTCTTTTATTAGCACTGACACCAGCTTAAGAGTCCCTGGACCTCTGTCGTACAAAAAAACTGTCAAGCGAAATCTCTTTTTTGCGCATCTTTAAATTTCGTCTCAAATATAATAGGAAACAACATTGTCATTGAAAATGTTGCAAACACATTTTATAACTCACACAACCTTGCAGATTTTGTCGTTAACCACTGAAGACTCCACATTCCTCTTCAGAAGCAATTTCCTAAGCTGTCACACGTTGTTGTTCCTGCAGCTCTTCGGTGATGTTAGTTTCTCCCTGTCTATCAACTCTTCCATATCATGGCTACTCATCCAACCCGCAACAATGTCTCCATAACATAATGCATTGCCCATTCAAGCCTTATCTCTAACTTCACAAGTTCAAGAAATGCTACAATATATGAACCATGTGATTCAAACAATATACTACGAGCACCTATTACAGGCATTTTTTGGATTCGATCAATAAGATTTATGTAATCAAGGATATTAAAGTAATTCAATGTCCGAGGTAGCTTTCAATCACTTTTGAAATAGTTCTTTGGTATGGAGTATTTTGATTTCCAAGGCTTTAGAGTGACCAGAAGAATTGCCCATTACCACAAAGTAGTTAGTTGAAAATTTTCAAAGTGACACCAATTTCAAATCACCACTAGCGCTACCACAGAACAGAGAGTTGGACTATCTTTCATAGGGTAGTAACAGTAGGAATATCTCTTACTCCTTCATCTTTACCTGAAAGTGTAAATGGAGGAAAAATTAGCTGTATCAATGATTGAAGCCGTGATTTGAAGGTTTGCTAAATAAGTTCTTAAACAAATAAATATCATCTTTACTGAAAGATGTTACAATTGACTTAAATTTTTTAATATAAATAAAAACATTCTAATCCCAAGAAAATTTTTAATCTTATCGCCAAGCAATAGGCAGTTTTTGACTAATCATCCATTGGAATTTCAGTTCGTAACACTCAATGCTACGATTCGAAACATTTTGTATCCGATTTACTCGATTTTGGACTAAATCTCACTAATACTGTATCATTTCATCGCCTCTAAACATTTCCTTCGGCACACAGCACCATATTATTCATATTTAATAATTCAATTTCTCTAGATTAGAAACCGCGACAGTGACTTACGCGTTTATGACGGGATTCGGGATGGGAAGAGGGTGATGGTGGTGGCTGGCGAACGCGACAAGGATTATACCTACGTATACATCAAGGAGCACGGGGGACCACCGGAAGCATGATGTACCTAACCCTATTTATCAAAATCGCGCCGGCTCGCCCCTACGCCTCTTATTACTGTTATTATTATTACCTTTGGTGTTATTACCGAGCGCGTTTCGAGCCCTGCTCGCTTACAAGTTAATGAAAACGACGTGGGCCCCGCGAATTTTCCTTCCTTCCTGTTGTATGGCGGCTGTATGGTAAACGAGGGGGCGGGGTACAGTGGGAAAACCTTTATTGATGGCGATCATTTTTTCGCATCAGCTTCACGCCTTGGCATCGGCAAAGAAATGCGACTCATTTTTTTCGAGCTGTGATTATACGAGTTTTCGTATCCGTTTTGGGTGCACGGCCCTCCTGCCACTTTAACTTCGTATCACTAACATTTTTATTCATATATATTTTCGTTCCCGATTATATTACCTTGCCCTTCATACAACAATTTTTCAGATTTTTTTTCATTTCACGAAACGAGAATTTTCAAAAGTACTACGTTTATGCTCATTAAGGTTTGAAGGCGATGCTTTAGAGAAACAAAAACATTGATGAAATAGAACCAATTAATCAAATATTTAATGATACAGGCACAACAGCTCGCCAGGCATTGGAGAAACACCGAAAGAAAATAAAAATTGCATCGAACAAGATATGTTCTCCTATACAACTCTCGACCAAACGGTTACAATCAAAATTTCTTCAGTAGATTGATCTAAAACTCCAGACTCCAGAACTCTGTTGGCTCTTGGATGGATGTTCATGTTTCATCATTTGTTTGACACTCATGGATCTCATCAATATCTCAGAAGATTTCCACTACCAGAATTTAATTGAAAGTAGCAAAAAAATTGACATTAAACATGGCAGCTGTTTCTCTTGGCATGAGTTTGACAATGAGTTTATATGCAGAACATCGACCCCAAACTTTTCGCAAGAATAAATCGAGGCACAATCACTAAACTTAGATTCAATTGAAACCTGATAAACAGAAGCCAGTTAAGCCACAAAATATAAGACAGTTGTGAGAAGTCTATCAAGGAGCATGAAAATCTATTCCAATAAATAATCATTGTCGTTAAATAATGGAGTCTATGCTGTGACATTTTGAAGCTATAATTCAAAATAAGGACAAGACAACAAAATAGTAGTAATACAGCAATAGAGAATAAATCTCGTTAAAAAAAAGTTTTGAAAGAAGTAAAGTTTGTTGTACTTCAAACATCGTATGATGGCTATATAAGTACATCTCATTAAATTTAACATCAAGGGAGAGTGGACTTGGTCTTCTCTGATTAAATGAGAGTTTCTGAATGTTTCAGCTGGTACAGTTTGTCATCAATGTAGTCATTCCATTTTTTTTGGGCATCGAATTCAATATTACCTTTGTTAATTATCCAAAATTGTTTGTCTTAACATACCAGAATAATAGCCTACTTCAGAATCTCGCCCATCTTCTGAGAGGGGTCGACATTCTTATATATGCATCTCCTAGGAGTAACCTCAGCCTTCTCAGGCAAAAATGTTTAATTGGCATTATTATATTTTTGAAAGGACAATGAAAACTGAGCATTTTAGCGAAAAAGGAGGTTGACATGTATCGTTTTCATTTTTAAGTTTTTAGTTGGTGACGTATTTGAATTGAATTGCATTTATCTCTACCTCACATAAAATGCACAACTGGCCCAAAGGCAGGCACCTGATTACATTAAATTGTATTTCCTCACTTTTAAGATGGCCCCATAAGAAATAATCAAGAAACAATCAGAAAGTCAGCTGACCAAAGTGGTGATTTAGTTCCTGGAGGAAAAATTTTCTTCCAAGTACTCACACTTAAGCTTCTTCCCCAATATAACAACCGTTTTCGACATAATAGTTAATTGTTAATATTTGCTAAATTATCCTGCCCAATGAACAACAAATCCTTCATCCTCTTTTAAAATTAAGGTCGTTATTAAATAGTTTTATTTAAGAGAATGGATAATGGTCTTTTGTTGTGCATGTTGATCCAACGTGTGGTCAAATTTTTTGGTGCCATATATATATCTCAGACATGAATTCTGAACAACCTGTATTCGTCTTTTATAATTGGCAACCATCCAAATCCAATTGTCCAATCGCAATATGCTTAAAAGTAGACTTTTACAAAGTATAGATTTGAAACTTTTAATAGGGAAATAGAAGTTTCAAATCATTTTTTTAATTGCTGGTATACTATCAGTTCTTATCAGTGTCATGAAAGAATTACCAGCACTTTTGCTCTTTACTTGGGGTTTATATAATTTCCAGGTCACAACATTAATAGCGGAGATCATTTTCTATGGATAAAACGACAAATCAAGCTAAATATCAGCAGCATAGAAGTAGTAACGTCGATACTGTAAGGAGATCGAAATTTTAGATGTGTAAATATTGAATAATAATGAACCCAATATGGACCATCACCTGTTCACGACATCTTAAATTCAAAGTTCCAAGAAGTGTTACTTTATCCGAATTCATAGCTTCTCTTATATCATCAGTAAAGCTACATATACACTGTAGACTTTTTCGCTAGATTTACTCTCGTTAAAGTTACTCGAGATTCAATTTACGAATGAACACAGCAATGGGAGCACTCTAACGAGATTTAGTCTAAGTTCTAGCGAGACCGAGATAAATCTAGCTAGAGTTGCAGTGGACACACTTTCGAGACTTTGCCGCGAAAGTGATCTCGCTCTATTTGACTGTTTAAATAGAGCAGTTTCTCTAGCGACCTGTTAAAAACAGTATGGCTTCCAAAGGAATGGTGTCAAAGAAAGTATGGAATATAGAGGAAACGTTGAAATTAATAGAAATTGGCATCCTGAATTGAATATCTTCCTTCCTTATTATTGGTTCAACCTTCTTCACTAAACATTCAAAGTCTTTAGGGCACATATGCAACAAGTTTTTACCCATACACTTCGTTTCTTTTTCACTACTTATTTCTATTTTTCATAATTAATAAAACTGTAGCAGCAGCAGCAATTTTTTTTATTACATGTTATTGGCATTTTACAGCATTTTCAGCTAAATAAGTTAAGTTACGAGGGAGCATTTTTATATTCGCGGAATGAGAGGGTTGTAGGGGGGTGATTAGGCGCATTGGGGGCGTTCCTTACCAGGCAAGGAAAATCAGTCGCGACAATAAGGAATGAGATGTCATTGGTTTACGGCGACTCTTGTCCAGGAAAAACCATAGTGTACAAATGGCATAGTTTATTTAAACAAGGAAGGGAATCCCTTGAAGACGACCCGAGGCCGGGCAGGAGCATTGAGGTGATCACGCCAGCACTTATCCAAAAAGTTGAAAAAATTGTACTCGAAGATGCTCGACTAAAGAAGAATCAACTCGGAGAAATGGTTGGAGTATCCGATACAACAATTTTTAAAATTCTACACGATCATCTTGACATGTCTAAGGTCAGCGCAAGATGGGTACCGAGAATGCTCACGCCGCCGCAAAAACAACAGCGCGTAGAGTGTTCGCGTGCATTTTCGGACCTCTGTAATGAAGACAAGGATGGTGTATTGAGTCGAATTGTTACTGGAGACTAAACTTGGGTTCATCATTATGAGTCCAAACAAGACTCCATACAGTGGCATAAAAAGGGCACAGCACCTCCCAAGAAATTTAAAGTGTCACAATCAGCTGGGAAAGTCATGGCAACGGTATTTTGGGACTCGGAAGGAATATTGTTGAATGATTATAAAGATAAAAGTGTTTCTATAACCGGAGAATATTACGCTTCAATATTAGAGCGACTAAAAGAAGCCATTACAGAGAAAAGATGGGGAAAATTGACGAAAGATGTGCTGCTTTTGCACGACAACGGGCCCGTCCACAAGAGCCGCGTTGCGTTAGCTGCCCTGCATAAGGTGGGCTTCGAAATTGTGAATCACCCACTCTACAGCCCAGACCTGGCCCCGAGTGATTATTACCTGTTTCCGAAAATGAAAAAAGAGCTGCGGGGTAAAAAATTTACTGCCGATGATGAAGTCAAGGAGGCAGTTTCGGCGTATTTTGCAGATAAAGAGAAATCATTGTTTTATGAGGGTATAAATAAATTAATTGAAAGATGTGAAAAATGTATCCGTCTTGCAGGTGAATATATTGAAAAAGAAAAATAATTTGTTTTTTTTATTTCCACCCCTTATCCCCCATTCCGCGAATATAAAAACGCTCCCTCGTACATAAGTTAATACAGTTATATAGAAATAATCTGACTACATTACTACGTCGCTAGTTTAGGCTCTTAAAACTGTGATAAGATGATGACGCTAGTAGAAAAAAAAATCTACAGTTTGCACGAACCGTAAAGCCTATAGTATACACGGTCAATAGAACTGTCTAGGTAGAATTCACTCTAGGGCCACTCTACGGTAGTCTAGCTAGACCTAAAATTACTGCAGTGTACACACAGAGTTAGATTGGTAGAGGTAGAATAAATAGAATCTAGCTAGATTTTACTCTACAGTGTACACGTGCCATTAGAGTTACCAAACCGGTAGAGCAATTATATCCAAATCTGAAGTCAGATTGTTGAATTTGAAAATCTAGTATCTTTTCCACTATCTTTGATAAACTTGGCAACATTTTTACAGGACCAAAATCAGGCAAAGTTGATGGTGTCGAAACGTTTGGTAATGGGTTGACTAAGGAGCGCTTCCACGAGTGAGATGAACTACTAGTTTATATCCTTTAACTAAGGATGTAAATATGAGTATTAATTCTGTTAGACTAAAACGAGTTCGATGCAGCAGAAATGATCAGTTTGCTTACATATGATTTAGTAACTCCAGGGAAATGCAAAGTATTGGTGACAGATCTGGATCCTGATGATGAGTGTGTTAGAGTCAGTGGTAGATGTCGGAATACTAGTGACGAAGTGTAAGTTAAACTGGTCAAAGTTAAAAGCATAATGCTGAGAAGTAAATTTAAAAGTAATTACTTTCACAGCAAAAGATCTTAACAAACTCCATGTGTTTGAGAAGTTTAAAATGAGGCAAGCCCTTGTTTTTCAGCTTTAATTGTAAAAATTAAAAATTGTACACCTCTTTTTTTTAGCTAAAATCCTTTTTCTAGTACATTTTCCAAATGATAAGGGTTGCGATTTGAAAATTTTGAGTTGGGGAAGTTGTGGCTCCTCTCACTGACCCAAAATTTTTGACCACTTCAGAAAATGATTCCTTTGTTTCTCGGGCTTTTGTAAAGCTCTACATATATAAACAAGAAACCAATTCTTCTATAATGGTTCAATATCATCTGCTTATAAATTTCTTCATCTTTCTTAATTGCAACTTTTTCATGTACTCAAACATGAATCATTTTCAAAAAATCGCATGGTATCTAACATCCCACATTAGTAGACGATTCAAATGTATTCGATCCACCTTTACACGAAACGATTTAACGAACAGAACCGTTTAGTATCGAAACAAATGAATCGTATTACGGGTAAACAATCGCTCGATTTACTTCTAATGAAAGACGTGGGTGTTTGTGGCGTACATGGAATTCAATTTAAATCGAAATAAACAAAGAAACTTATTTGTGTTCAACCGCCGACTGTTGCGACAGATTAGTAAGAAATACGTTCCGTTCTGGAGACGGTGACATGCATCATTAATTCAATATAAAGTTCGTTAATTATATATAACCTAGAAATTAGAAATTTTATTTAAAAAATATGCAGGTAAATGATGCAGATAAAATATTTCCAAACATACATTAGTTCGTTGATCCACATTAATCAATCGTTTTAATTTACAGCAACGTAATTCCTGAATATAGACACCCTCTTTTAGTTACTCAAGACCTTACAGATACACTTTGATAAGTAAGACAGCTGGCACGAAAGCCAAACGCGAATTAAGTACGTTCACATAAAAGGAATTTACTTTGTTAGGTGAATCTCTTCGCGTGAAGGCGGAGTATGGAAGGTATTAGTTCGCGCACTGACGTTAAATTCCCCGTTTGATTAAATTTTCTAGTATTTTGTGCAAATCCGAGTGTCGAATGGAATGATAGAATGAGCGAGATAACAGTTAGACAGTACGACGGGACGGATTGTATATCAAATTCTTCCGTTCATCGTGTCGCCCTATTCTGTGACGAAACCCGAACACGAGTTAACTCCGGGAGTTCATGTTATTGCGAAATTTTTAGTTAAATTAGTAATCTGATTCTGATTATTTTTGCACCTGTATGTGGTATCAATTCTAAAATTTCCGAACATATAAGAAGGCGTAATAATGCCTTCAATTCGAGACATAATGGAGATAACGTTGTCAGGAAACATCCATTGAACAGTACCAAATTCTTTTAAAAACATGTTTATCATCTGAGAAAATTTCACTCTAGAAAACATCCGTATATAAATAATTAAAAAAGATTAATCAGATTTTACAAAATCCCTCTTTTTTTTCCATGTCGAGCCCCCTACCGAATTCCGAATATACCTTTTAATCCTCACTTTCCAACTTAAAATTGAATTACGAAAAAAATTATCCTCCGCTCAATTTCACCCTTTCAACTGGTCACCCATTCTGCTAACCATCTCCTTTTTAAATAACGATATCAATTTTGCTTTTTACGGAAAGGGGTCACCGGCGACGGTAGCTGTAGATGTTTAGCATCTAACCCCCACACCCTCCATTCGGTCCTCATCCAATCCAGCTTTCATTCCCTAAAAGGCGAAAAAACGGTCAAAATTAAGAGGAGCAACGCCAGGGAAAAGGGTTAATATAAGAACATTAAAAGTTGTCTCTCTCTCTTGAAGCAAAGAACCCTTAATTTCAATTAGCATCGATTAAAACGTTCAGTTGCCTCATCCGTTTCACTCCTCCTCTACCGGTTGAGGCTTTTCCCGAGAAGATCGAGAGGATTGGATGTATTATCATTCTCGTGAAATGAAAAAAATAAGTCAACAACAAGCAAGATATTTTGTCATTCAACCCTTCCTTTCTAACGGGCTCTCGTACGTCTTTCCAAAATATAATTAACGAACTCGCTCTTTGTTTTTGCTCATCTTTTTTTGTTCTCGTTGCTTGTAGAAGGATGAAAAAGACGGCATCACCTCTTTATTTTCGTTTCGTTTAACGCGGATCTACGCAGGCATGTGCAGAACAGAGTTTAAATGGAAAGAGAACAACGAGAAAAGCATAATGACTTACACCAATAATTCCTAATTAAATTAACCGTTTTCCCCTTTTTTTTCTCTTCAGTTGGAAACTGGATGACGGGATCGACAAAGCTTTTTCCTTCGACATTATCCTTTCTTCACCCTCTGTAAAAGGAGCGCAACAATATTGGATAGGGTTAGTCGTGAAAGACATCCTCTTGATCTTGTTATCCCTTCTTTTTTATTGCGGTCTCTGCTTGTCGGGACTGATAGGGTTCCGTGTTTTTTAGATTCCGTTCTTTTTTAATCGCACTGATAGTTAAGTAAGTATTCACTCTTTTATTTCAAATGTTACAATAAGAAGTTCTACATTTAATTAGAAATGTTGCTTAGATGATTTAGGTGTGGTGTTCGCTATGTTAAACCTTGATCTTTTTCGTATTAAATTTTACTAGACAAAATAAAATTACTTGAATTTTACCAGCATTTACTAGTTTTAAATTTATTTGAAATAATCATTTTTCATTAAAAACTTTTTTATTTTTTAATTCAGATATATCTTTCTTTCCTAATGGCCTCGCTTCAATTCTTTTAATAACTTGGAGCGTCAGCTAAAGTTTCTACGATGTTTTTATTCTGAGATATATTTAAAAGTGCGCAGGTTGATCGTCAAATGCTGGTGGGACTTCTTATATTACATTGTGACTTGACAAGTCGCACGTTTGCGAAACAGCTTTATATATCTCACACTCAATAAAAATAGTAATGTTGAATAATGGGATGGTAGGAAAGCAAAATGCTCGCCATTGTTATGCACACATCGCTCAACGTGTTCAGGGATGGCTAAAATAGTAGACGACAGATTCTACTTCCTTACATACCTCGTTCGTAGGTTTCGTTTGAAAGACAAGATATTTTAGAAGCCCTCACTAATCAAACTGAACAAGTGTAGTCATCTGTCGTTAGGCAAGGAAAAGGGTTTGATCTTTCCATCGATCGGTCTCAATATATGTATTTCATCTAAGGATCACGGAGCATTGACAAATGTCGTGGCCAGTTGAAGGAGCATATTTTGCGTTATTTTGAAAGGGTATATTTTCCCATAAAATAGGTAACTCATTATGAAGAGCGCATCCAGGAGTATTTTCCGCATACCAGCTTTTATTGGTCATTTCCAAAAACCAATCACCAAAATGATGGCGATGTGGATACCGCACTACGTACAACGTATCAGCTATTGCTGCATTCCACTACCGTATTGACGGTCTCACCATTCGTAAACAGCATTTCGAATACAGTAATCCCTCTATTTACGCGGGTAATTGGTTCCATAAAAATAGCGCGTAAATGGAAATCGCGTAAATGGAACTTGTGTGATTGCGAATGAACCTGAATGTTTAAATAGACACATACCTAACTTTTGGGAATATAGGGTGTTATTCGTGCACATGTTGCAAAAACTATGCGCGGAATCACAAACCACCATCTGGCGTGCAATAGAACATTTATATTAAATTAAAATTAAGAAATTTTCAACCGCGTTAAAGTGAATTCGCGTAAATGGAGAGATTACTGTACTCGTAGTCAATGTCAACCGAAGAGAAAATACATAATTTGACATTCATTCCTTTATTCGATGCATGTGATGTGATATATGAAAATCGTAAAAATGCAGCATATAAACGCTGTTTAAAGTCCACACAATACCCTTTCAAACAAGTCCAGGATTGTTCGCATAAGTTGAATAGTAACGGAAATATTAAACTTAAAATATTGGCAAATACATGGTCTTCACCCTCCCTCATTATGACAGATATGAAAAAATGTCACTAAAGAGAAGAGAATTATCTGGTATGGAATGGGCTTTCAACGGATGATATCAAAGTTATAGCTCATTCTGCGATTTTCTGAGATAATAGAAATTTTAGATTTGGTCATAGCAGTTGCACCGTCTAGCGGTAAAATCTATAACTTGAAAATAACTTCTAGCAGTTTCTCTTGACCACTTTTGGCATCAATATTTTCTCCCGCAGACCCCAGGACAAATACTTTCCGAGATACAACCGTTTACGTCTTTTAGTGACCTCTCCTGTACATACATATGTACATACTGGTCAAATGTCTGTTCTATTGATTCTGTATTTCGTGCTGTTACTTCTTCGTTTCCTAAGGATGTCCTTTTGCGAAATAATATTAAAATAGTATTAGACGAAAACACTTTTTCTATTGGTCCTCCTTTTTAAAAATTTGAAATTTCGAAAATTAGACAAGTCGTTTTTAACACTTTTCCAAAAATGTTAACTTTCTACTACATATACTTAATAATTTTTTTCGGAAAATTGAATTTATAATGGTTGATCCAGCTTATCGGTTTGTTCTAAATTACATTCCAGCTCGTATATACTTCGTGCTAGAGTTGGAAAAATCGAAATTTCACCTGTGCGAAGATAATTCCGTGAAAGGTTGTTCTAGATTTATTCTACAGGGTTGCCCACTTGGCCTTCTTTCTTAAATACTACGTTTAATATTGATTTGATCAGAGAATGTTAAGTACATATTTTATTCGGACATTTCTCGTTTACAATTTAAAAATATTTTGGGTTCCCTAAAAAGTTTCATTTGGAACACCCTATATATTTTTATATTTTTGATATTTACATCGAATTTTAAGTCAACATTGTTAATACTTTTATCCCCATAAGTCTAACCTTTTAGAAAAAAATGTGTGTGTTTTTGTTAAATTTCCACCGAAATTACTATTTATTTAAAAATCATATCTATTTAATTTTTGACTGGAGAGCCAAATTCGAGGTTATCATAAACTAGAATGTGTTTTAATTTCTTGTAGGTTGAGTTTTAACGAAATTTATTGTAGAGGGACTTTATTGATATTTTTTTGACAATAAATGTGATGGTCAATGATAATCAATGATGTGTCAATTTTATTAGTAACAAAATGCAAAATGTAAAAAACAAAATATATAATTGAGAAAACTGAAATTTTAAGAATATATTGATGTACAATTTGTTTGCATTTTGACACATATGGACCAACGGAGCTCTAGTCAATACAATACAGCGCGCTCTAGGTGTATAGAAAGTGTTGGTAGTTCTAGTATTGCATTGGAGAAACGCGAAATCAATGTGTTGTAGGAGGGAAGAGGAATCAATATTATAATGTACAAGTTTAGATAGAAATTTACCACTAGCTTCAATTCTTGATTGACCTAATGACGTGAATATGTCTCGGAGAAGCAAATCATTATAATCAGGCCCACGAAGTGAATAAAAACCATTCAATTTATATGATAAATATTTCAAAAATCGTTTCTGAACTCTTTCCACTAACAGCTGTTGATATTCCAATTTCGTGCGAACCAGAGAATAATACAAGGTTTTAAGTATGTCTGGGTTGCTAAAGGATCTTGAAGAGCGAATAAGGAAACCTGGAGATTTAGAAGCAGATAAGCTAGTATCAGTGATATGCTGTGTAAACGATATCTGAGAATCAAAAAGCACTCCTAGGTCTTTGAACTGTATGACCCTCGGAATAATGGTTTTATTAATAGAGTGTTGATCAGTAGTGGTTTCAGAACGCTTAGTATAAGAAAGAATGGTACATTTGCCAACATTCAAATGAACTTTGTTCTTTACGTTGATAGTCTGACGCAGAAGTAATTTTGTTAAAACTCTTGAGGTCATCGGCATAAGCAAGTATCCTACAGTCTAATGAATCCAAGAGACTATTTATGTAAATAATGAAAAGTAACGGTCCTAAATTGGATCCCTGCGGTACTCCAGAACATGCGTTGATCTAGGTATGATTTTAAGAACATTTTTCAATTATTTCATTTCTACCACATAATCGTACATGGTAGAAAGTTAAAATTTTGAAAATATATTCAGAACAACTGGAACAAAGTGCAATATTTGGAATTTCAAAAAAGGAAATTGATGAAATCTCGTTTGGGTTGTGTAAAATTGTATTATTTTCTTTAGCAAAACAGAAGAAACCATTTTTAGATCAATATTCTTAATGAAACATCCCTGACTCCAAATAATTCGCCCATCACCCATCCAAACGATGATGCAACTCTAACAAGTAGAGCATGTAACTTATTGTTGGATTGATACGTTCGTATATATCCTTGAATTTGCTGTAGAACCTTACTACTAGATGATTGAAACCATTTCCCTGCCAATTGGCGTCTCAATTGCTCTTAACGAAAGTTCTCTTTTCAATTTCATGAATTCTGTAAAGCAGGATTTTTCAATAATTTCGTTTTAAACCCATGAATTAGGTATTTTTTCTTGTTTACAAACGAAATATCATATTTTGACTTTAGAGAAATTGTTAGATTGCTAACAATAAAACCATCAAGCTTCCTTCTTTTCTCCTTTTTCACATTGTTACTCCAACATTCCTTCGTAATACTCAATCTTTGACATAATATATTTTCGATTATCAGAAGTACAATTGTAATTACATCATTCCATCATTCTCCATTAATATGCCGCGATCAATTACCGGAAAACCATTTACTTTAATTATATTTAGCCTTCGAATTAGAATCTCGACGGGATTTAGTCGCACGATGATGTCGGTGTGGTGGTACGACCTGATGGCAGGGTGCGGTCCGGCACTACCCGTATACAAAGCGAATCTATTAATAAACGAACAGGTTGAAGCGTATACAGACAAGTCACACCTGTTGTATTAAGGCTATTCGATTTTGATGTGCTTAATCTCTAAGTAAAGTCACGATAGTTATCTGATTAAATTGCAATTTTTAGATTAATAATTTATAATTTTTTAAGGTGGAATAAATGTATCAACAAACTTAATGCAAAAATCTAACTTTATTACAACATTTTTTCAAATGGTCTCCCATAATTGGATATAAAAAGGACTCGATCCCAAGCTACGTTATCACTGCTTCAGCCTTGTAATGCAATCAAGAAAAGAGACTGATCGTCCGATTATTCCGATTAAAAAGAGACGGCGGGGGATAGAATAAGGAAGAGAAATATCCTGCCGATAACGCTGAAAGGGTTAGTCGCTTATCTGAGATGTGATTCCTATGCAAATTAACAGTCGAAGAGACGGTATTTCTGATTATTTCCGCCGGTACGTTGTTATATCAGTACGATGATAGCAATTGTTTTGCGACGACGAATCATACCTTAAAATTTTTTACGTTTCGGGAACGCTAAATGAGGGGTGCATTTATCTCGAGAACGATTAAAAATGTAATATAATAAAAGTGATTTAATAAATGATTATTCATTTGCGGAGGGTTTTGGTTCCCCGAGAAATACACTAAATAATTGTAAGCATCCTTATATCTAGCTTATCTTATCTAACGCTTTGTTAGCTTCTGGATGAGATTTGCATTTAATTAAAAAAATGCAGTCTACGTAAGTAATTCCTGTCATAAAATTCTTTAAAATAAATAAAAAATTATCAGGAATCTAAAATTTTTGACGGTAGTGTATACAGTTCGTAGATGAATACATTCCATAGCCATTTATGGATATTAAAACACAAAAAACGCATTAAATTGATTACCTTATTGGTAAGCTATGACATCAACATTATCAAGATACAATCAACAAATAACCTTCTCGTCTGCCATGCTATCGTACATAGAACTAATAGTCTATAACGGTAACGATAGTCTTCAGCGTCAAGCGTAGGATATAGCTGCGGCGGCGGGGGAACGACGCGATATAGGGAAAAAATAACGGCTCCGTGAGTCTCTGATAAATTCATTAAACCCCAGGGGTGCCAATCCTACTCTCTCCCGAATTCCCGAATCGCACTTGATATATTAAATTTATGGCAGAAACACGGTGTTAACAACGAATAATTTAATTAACGGTGGCGGCCGGGAGGACCGACGACATCGGTAAGAGGGGATGCGGAGCGACGGCGAAGGCGGCCCCCCTGTGTTCGACGACTACGTCGACGTCGTGACCGGAAATCGAATGTGGAAATTCGAGTAGATCTCGTGTCACGACGAACATATATCAATCTATATCCGACGCAAGAGGATTGCTCGTCCTTTTGATGATGAAAATGACAACAGTGAGTGTAATGGGAAAATTGGTTTATATCGTATGTTTGATAGGTTCTTGGGATATATTGTTAAGATTTCTAATATTCTGTTTTCCCTGTTGTGAACCGAGGAAACGTTCAAATTATTAATTTTAATAATCATTTGAATCTTTTAATTGTTAAGTTTTATGTCAAAGTTTATTTTCTCAATTCTTTTGAGTATTTCTCCTGAAGCTAAATTTTGAGAACCCAGCATGTAGAGCATCTTATAATAAATTAAACACAACAATCAGGGAATAGATTTTCGTTTGTAGCACTTTCTACTGTGTATTTTAGTTTGGCAGTCCCTTTTGAACACTCCAACAGTAGTCGACCATCACATAAGGATCTCATCTTCCTTGGTATCGAATTTCCATAATTTTTAAATCTTAATAAAATCTCTCGCCTTGTTCATCGCTTACAGCATCTAAATTTTCGGGAATCGTATCAAGATGACTGCGAAGGAAATGAAACCTTATGCTAATGTTGCTATAATTCCAAGTTTTTTTGTTTCCAAGAAAATTGTTCGCGACCATTATGAATGAAGTCCAAACTTCTCAGCTTCAGCTTTGAAGTTCATTAAATAGCCTAGTTTTAATTTTTTCATAATTTAGTGTTATGTTTTATTTAATGAAGGCAGCGACGATGGAGCGACTTACAATCTTCTCTCGTATGAGCATGGCACGTGAAAAAGAAACATTATGGGTTATCGCTAAATCAGCATGATTTGCGAGCATTCAAACACCTAGACATATAATTGTTACCTATGTATAATTTGGAAGTCCAATACGATAGCTTGGATGACCATAGAGATAATAATGAAGTGATTGTTACAGTTTAATAGAAAATTAGGGGAAAGAATGATAGTATGGTTTATGAATAATGAAGATTCCTATCCTCCAGCTATGAAATTAAGAAACACTAAAATTATATTTTTGCCTAAAAACAGTAGGTACTGCGCATTGCCAACTCCTAACTCAAGGGGGGTGATGGGTTATCCACAATATTAAACTCTCATGGGCACCACATTAAAAAAAAAAATGCCTGTGAAAAGCTGAATTTAGGAAGCATAATATGCAGCAATATGATGAACATTTTGAAGATGGCTTTGAAAATAGCAGAAAAATTAAAGTTGTTTACCAAAAACTATGAGAATTTATCGAGTTTTAATCCAAAAACGAAGAAAAGTGCGTCAAATCAGCATCTTGGTTGAAAAAAAAAATAAAATGATAATATATAGGAGTACAACGATTGAAGATCAGTTAGTGTAACATTGTTTATATGCAAGATGGTGCTCCATATGACGTGGGCAATAATATAAAGACGCCACTACAAAATAAGTTGTGAGATGGTGTAATGATTTTCGAATCAGTTGAACTCCTAAGCCACTAGCTGACTATTTGTATTTGTATTTATATTTATATTATGGGTTTACATAAAAGGAAACGTATTTCGTAGTAAAGCTACCACTTGTGAGGAACTGAAGCATGAAGAGTGCTCTCTCTAGTGTCGTTGAATTGAATGATCGCGTGAGAAATTCGGAACCTAATCAAAAGAGAGAAAATAAAACACTAAAAGACTACATGCTCCTCTGGTAAAACAAAATGAATTTTCGGCCTTGGTCTGATGAAGCAATGTAATACAGAAAGCATACTAGACAACATTTGATACGGATTGTACATCAAATCAACACTAAGGAGTCCTACAACACCATTGTTAGTGTTGAAATGCATCAGGTATGAAGAGCATCACAACGATGGCGCTGATTTTAAAATAATGGACGTTATGTGGCGTGCACGGTGAATACACAAAATATTGTTGTTTCCTGTACTTATAGGACAGTCGTGCTCAATAATATTATTATGGCCGGCAAGCAGAAGCCCCTATTCAAATACAACATTTTATTCTTCCAGTATTACACATTATACTGGAAGTCTCCAGAAACTTAGTCGAAACGTCAGTCACGAAAGTCAAGACTTCGTTTACTTAAGAACTATATTTAAAAATCTTTTTTTTTGCGAAAGATAAGGAACGAGTTTTCGACAGAACACAAAGTTTCAAACATATATCATTTTATAATAAAATTCATCTCCATTAATTGTTTCAGACTCTCTTAGAAAGAACAAAAGCTCCGCCCGCGAGATAATTATCAAAGATTTGCTCCAAACATATGCAAAAATAGATATAGAATACTGTCATTGTATTTAATTCTATTTTATTTTCTTTAATGTTCCTTTTATTATTTTTTTTCCAATACACATAAATATGTATTTGAAAATGTATTTGTTGCATTCGTCACTGAAGCTTTTCTCAGATAATATTGGTGACGAGCATAGTGAGAGATACCAACAAGAAATTATTGTTATGACATAATTCAGCAGTGCTACAAGGATTTTCAAATACTACCATTTAAATAAAAGAAATTAATTAGACTACATTATACCCCATAAATAACATAATTTATCATAACTGGGATTTCTTAACAAATTTGCATCTTAAATCTCTTCTTGTCTTGGTAGAAGTGTACAATAAATTGATCTAAACTTAATAGTGGATGGCCAATTTATTCATTATTCAAAATAACTTCAAAAATGTTGCTGCTATATTGTCCATCAAACTGGTCGATATTAAAACACGAATCTCCATCTAGTATTTCTTGATCACAGATTTTATTTCTATTACGTTATCATACTGTTTGACTCGATTTAAGCGAGCTGGCCAACACCACCAAAATGTAGAAAATATTGCAATTTCAGTTGTTTTATGTAAACATTGTCTGTAATATGTATTTGAAACCATCAGGATCGTCCAACTTAAATCTCTTTTCGTTTTTGACAAGGAATTAACCGCCACAGATTTGACATACACTTCTTTATAATGATTACCTTGAAAAGATATGTTGCATATTTCTTCCTCAAATATCACTAGGGCCAAAGTGTGTTAAGTAAGACATACCAACCTGGCCATGATCAATGAACGGTATCAAAAGCTACATTTTATGATTCCTAGTATGGTGTCACGTTTATGCCATTAAATTTACTGCACTTCTATACCATATTATTTCATTTTTTAAATATTTGTGTGTCAATAAACACATCGAATGTATGTTAGTTATTCAATGTCTGTTTCATACAAATCTTAAACTGAAATGAATAAATCGTTTTACGAACATTTCGGCATTACTCAAAACCAATTTCCTCCTTTTTCCTACTAACTGCCGCCTTAAAAACTACTTCCCTTTCTTTCTCCTGCCATTTTCGTTCTATAATGGCAACCGACAGGACCACTTTAACTTAATTTTAATGATTCGAAAGCGGCAAGTTGCGGCAGATATTGGCAACATTATGCTTCCATTTCTTAGTTCCTTCGGTTTGGTTTAGCGGGGCGGCTGTTAAAGCCGCAAAATGCAGATCGTTTCGATGTATAATAAATCAGTTTTTTTTGTGTATGTGCCAGCCGTTCATGTGCCATTTACCGCGAGGCCCGTTATTAATCGTTCATCTGGGGAATAAGGGAGCAATTTGTAGAAGAGAAAAAAATAAATAAATAACGCGAAATCGGTTCTTCCGCTTTCTATTTTATTCAAATTTTGTTTATTGGCTTTAGGGCAATTGCTTTTAGAAAGTAGTTTTGAGAAACTAATAATTATTAATTTCTTTTAATGTGTAGAAAAATGTTTATAACTGCTGACTTGGCGCGTGAATTGCTCTTGACTTCATCGAGTGTTAAACCGCCCGAAACCATATGGGCAAAAATGCCTGATACATCTAACCTTTTCCGTGACATTTAGTTACCTTGTGTAAGATTAAATCGGAATTATGACATTTGTTTCCCAATACTCGCATTAGGATTTAGTGACTGACATTTTATTTAAAAAAATGTAATAAGCATTTTGCAGGAAATCACATTTCTTACCATTTTTATAAGGAATGAGGGTCGTCAATAGGATGAATTCGATGGTAAACATACCATATTGAGTGATATATAATAATGTAATTTAATTTATTCGTTTTACTTATGACAAGCACCAAATTGTTCATCTATCGTTATGCACCATCCTGGATTGTATAGTTCCCTCAAATATAAATTCCAGATATCAAAACACTCCTGAATTGGTTGCAGTTTGCTATTTCTTTGTTTAGCTCTTCGTGCTGCAGCATCGTCAAATTGTAAACAACGTAATAAGTCTTGGAATCGATTTCTACTCATTGCTTGATTGAAAATTGCACGACCGTCTTTTTTACTCCACATCTGTATTACTGGTTCATTTCGGGACTTGAATACGCCGATGATGATCAGGACCCCACTAAACAGTTTCAATTCTTCGATTTCAAGGTTTTGCCATTTATCTTTCAAAACTATAGCCCCCTCTTTATTTGTCCATTACGGTTTGGTTTAAGAAAATATAATAAAAATGATGATTTAATTGAATCGCACATTTCCTTGGCAAAACGTGTAGGTCCAGGAGTTGACTTAATTATATTTTTTACTACTACTGCTCTTCCTGTAGGTAGTTGCAGTGGCTACTGCAGATGCAGAAGTTTTATTGTCAGAAGAACTATCTATGCTACATTCAAACGCTAAGGTTTCCATTACGTTTCGAAATTCACTAACTTGGAGATTTGGAGAGTTAGAATAAATAACTTAATTCGTTAGATAATTGTTACCGCGACACTCTTAACTGAATGTTTTTTTTTTACTATGGCGTACCACTTGGATCGTCTAGAAAAAAATTGAGGTAGTAGGGAAATAGTAAGAGAAGATTTACAAAAGTTTTGGTGATTGTACCAAAACGGCTACTTTGTCAAAAAAAATTCCAAAAACAAAAACTTGAAAAAAAAAATTGATCACGTGACGGACGAAAACCAAAATATTTTTTTTCTGATAGCGTCTAAAAATGTGCATATTTTCATTTTTTTATCGTTCCGATCGGATAACCCAATCGTGACATAAACATTTTCAAAAAAATTTTAGTTTTTAATTTTTTACTCGAAGGCCGTTCAATATTCAGAGCTGAAAATTTGGCTATAGGCTACTTTTAGGGAGTCAAATATATGCCTTAATTTTCAGCCAAAAATCACCGGGGGCCGGCAACCGGTACTTACCCGGCTACGGCCTTTCAAAAACATAGATAGATTTTTTTATTATATCATATATGATACATTACGTCAACACGTCTAAATTCAATTAACATGGAAAGATTTAAAACAATTGTTATTTTTGTTTAAACGAAGATGTACTGACTCCACATTTTTCACATTGTATATATGTCAAATGGTTGCATTTTGGTAACTTACATCTCTGTCTTACTTCTCTCACTACAGGAATGTGAAAAATGCCATCCATCCTCACAGCTTTCGGTGGAATGTGTACTGTTGGCCCTTTTTTCTTCTTCGCCATCAGCTATTGCTCCACAGATACAGCTGATGGTCTACCAAGCCTTCTTTTATATTGTGGAAGACCCTTCCTTACACAAGCAAAGAGCTATCGCAGACCTAAATTCGGAAAGAGATAGAATTTTCTTTTCTTTGATATCTTTATTCGGTGTTCGTTCCTTATGCACTCTCCTGTATAAGAGCCAAGCATTGGCAAGAACCATATCTAGTAGATGGTAAAATATTCTAAAATACCATTTCTTGCTTCTAATCAGTATTTTGTACCTAGCCAACCTACCTATGCTATCAAGTAGGTCTACACCACCCATATGTTTATTGTATTTTTTTACATATGGACACGGTATATCAACTTTGACATTCTGTGATTTATTGTACCTTTTCACAGTACTAGAAGGGTTTAGCCCAGCAAAATTTGATACAAAAGTTATAATTTTGTTGTCTTCCCATGCCAGGATAGAAATATCTACGTCATTCAGTGCTCCAACGTATATTCAACGCTGTGCTTTCTTTCTTCATTTCTTGGTAATTTGCAGCCTACAATGCGATTCCTACGTATAGTTCCTAAGCACAGTATTCCTCGCTGGGATAAGTAAGTAGCTAAGGATATTGTACTACAGTAATTATCAAAATAGAGGCGGTAATTATTACCACGTTCAATATTACGGCAAAATCTTGTGACAACATTTGCAGCAGCTCCCAATTCGGGTTCATTTGACCGAACAATATTCTCTTTGCCCGAATATAAGTCAAAATTATAGGCGTATCCAGATACTCCACACATCACAAAAAAATTAAAACCCCACTTGTGAGGTAGATACTGTATGAGAAAATGACGTGCCTTTGAGGAACAAAGTTGTTCATCCACTGGGAGACACATTTCATGTGGGATTGAAGAAAATCGTTTATTTATTTCAGTCAGCAAAGGTCTGATCTTATGCAACCGATCATGATTGGGATCATTCACGGGCAGCATTTTCTCGTTATCATTAAAATGAAGGAATGTTCGTATTTTCTCGAATTTGTTTAGATTTATGCAATTTCTAATTACATCATTTCTCGTCACTGGAGCCCAGTAAGATCGAATGTTGGGGGCATGTACTAACGACATTATTATACAAATTCTCATATAATTTTTTATTTCATGCTCAGTCAACTGTGCTGGTTTACTAGGATCTTTGTGAACGCTGAATAAATTTGATTATTTAACAATCTTGGAAATTATATCCGGAGTGAAAAAATAATTGAAAAAACTGTAAGGTGTACTCAATTCAAGAACAGTTGCGGGTAAGATATCATTTCCCAAAAATCCCATCTGCTGTGGATTCAACTCTAGATTTTTTCTTTTCCATACAGCATTATATTTGATTGATTTTTTGAGACGTACTGGATCACTTCCTGAAACTTCTGTTACCTCTCCAGTTCTGTAGTAGCATTACTTGTTCCTGGATGATAATCATGTATTTCTTGAAGTTGTGGAATATAGTCAGGATCGCATAAACTATCATCGTCGTCTTCTTCGAATTCATCCGCTTTCAAATCAATTTACCATTAGTTTTTCAATTTCCTCATCTAACTCCTTTTGTGTCAAGCCACAACGCTGATCCATATTTGTTCTATAACGAAAAAGTCGAATTATGACTTTATACTTAAGTAAAAAGATGAAAATAGTTTACACAACCGAAACCCAAAAAATATGTCTATCTACATGTTGTAACAGATATGATACAATTGAAAGACAATGAAGAACTAATCAAAATCAAATTCTTTCGATCGAAACATGCTAAATATATGTTGATACATACCTGTTTAATATACTAATAATATTTGATTGAATGTCTATTATCAAATAGGCTCAAAACGTAGATCATATAACCTCACTGCACATAGTTACAAACTGTCACCTGTAGTAGAGTAAATAATAAAAGTAAATTCACACTAACATCAATATCTATGACAAATATTGAGAACTATAACGTTTTCCGTTTAGTATCAGATATGACACAACAAGAAGAATGGCTAGACAGTTAAAATACAGCTTATTTATTCAATATTTGCGGTTTGTATCATACACAGTGAGTCGTAAAGAATGGGAAATCCGGAAACTGGGAATAGTAGAGCCTCAAATATGAGGATTGACCGCGGCATGCCTTATACAAATGTTGCTCGTTCAAGAGATACAGGGTGTTCAAGTTAATAATTTCATTTCTAAATATTCTAAAGTTTTTATAGAATCAACTTGAAAATTGCATTATTTCTTGTTATTATTTATTATTTACCTGAGCTTCGTATTAAAAAATCAAAAATTGTATTAATAGGCCGAACTGCATTGAAACTTTAGAAGGCAAATATCTCGAAAACGGATCAAGATATCAACATCAAACAAGTATGTATTTTTCATGTAAAAAAGGTTGCTCTTTCAAATTTTCGATTCAGTTTATGTGATTCTACACGCACAAAAAAGATAAGCATCGATTTATCTATTCAGCAGTGTGTAATCAGCGCCACCTATGAGCAACGTTAAAATTGATGTCAAATTCGTATTCGTCATACTGAAAAACATAATAAAACCAATTTTCAAGTTGATTCTATAAAAACTTGCTGAGTTATTGGAAAATTTAGAAATAAAATTATTAACTTGAACACCCTGTATCTCTTAAACGAGCAACATTTGTATAAGGCATGCCGCGGTCAATCCTCATATTTTAGGCTCTACTATTCCCAGTTTCCAGATTTCCCATTCTTAACGACTCACTCTGTATATGATACACTTTGCAGTGAAGGATTTTAAACAGCCACTCCCCGTCTAAATTTTCTTTAAACTGATATAACAGTGTCCTGGCCTTACGATGCACCGTAAAGGAGAAAAGAACATCATATCTACGATCATAATGAGACCAACTAACCACCTATATAGAAAAAAAAGGAAAAAACTTCCCGAAGGGACGTCCAGCACCTATAGCAAAGACTGTAGATTCAACACGCTTTTGCTGCGCAAACTATTGCACTTCCTAAAATAAGATAAAGTTAATTTAGCTAATTTTAACTATTAATTAATTAAATTAACTGTAATACGTGTAGAGTTGGTACTGTAAAAATCAGTACAACTAGTATTGAAGGATTATGTCAGATATTTCGATTTTGCTATAAAAATTAATTCATTATTTAGATTATTAATTAGTTCGGTCAATTGTATTGCGTATAAACTTATATGATTTCAAACATATAGCTATTATTATTGAGAAATATATACAGGTAAACAAAAGCAATTTACATCTGTGTATAATCCACATAACACAACATACACAAACGAAGGGTGCATTTCTAAGCATATTCAGCCCTCCTACGCTCTCCATACCATAATATACTCGCCTCCCTATAACACTTTCGTATTTAGTAGTATTTGTTTCTCCCACCCTCCCTCTCACCATCCACCCAAAAACCTAGCTCATACATATACACATACTCCCCAACACCCGTTTACTAATACCCCTTCGCGCAATAAATTCGCGAAGAAGACACGTTTCGAATACACGCGGCCCCCTCAGGATACCATCGCCGCCGTTGTTGCCGCCGTAATCGCCATATACGGCCTTCTTTATCGGCGGAGAGGGCGTCGCGTGTATCGAACAGAGATGGCGCCACCGTAATCGAATATAGGTAGTTCGTTATGCGACGTCGTGGATATGGAATGTGTAATGGGAATCCTCGGATGCTCGGTGTTAATTTACCAGAGCTTATTAAATACTATATTATGTTTTGATGTTACCTTGTGGTGGCTGTTGTTGTGTGCCCCCTCCGAACGGGATAGAGGGCGCTAGCGGCGTATTCGCAAGCGAGAAGAGAGGATCGCCGCAAAACAAAAATTGCGTAATTTATCGTTACGGGTACGTAGAATTAATAAGGGAGTCATGTATTTCATGTAATAATGCTCTGTTGCCGGTTGTTGTTGTAGTGTCGTCGGAGCCAACACCCGATCTGTCTTTGTTTTAGAAACGGTAGGAAACCGATACGGAGAGGAGGTAGCACGGTACAGGAGAGCGGTGAGTTCTCTTCGCTTCACGTCTACGGCTGTTCGGCGTTAATTAGGTGTGAAAATCGCGGATTTGCGCCCGTGTATTTTGAGGAAATTGATTGCGTATGTAAATTTCTGGTAGTGAGTATTTATGGAGTGCTGAAGAACATGGCGTACAATGTACGTGTGTATTGCCGTTGCATTTATAGGTAAAAGAGGTCATGGGGTACAAAGTCCTTTGGACATTGGTCAAAAGTTCTTTACAAACAACAGTTTTCGGACGTCCAGCACCAACACCTTGTTCAAAGATCTCTTTACCAAGTTTAAAATCCGTTGCCCAGCTGTTCACCACCTGATATGAAGGTGCAGATTTCCCCAGTACTTCCACCATATTTATATATATTTCTTGGGGTGAGAAATCTTTCATGCATAGATATTTGATAACCATTCCTTTCTCAAATGTATCCATTTCTGAAAAGTGTGGGCTACACTTTGTAACAATCAGCTCTATAACTTAATAAAGCAGTAACATACACCAACTAAAATTCATGTGACTTATCGAAATTAATTGATAATTATGGCATTAGTGACGACTATGAAAATCAACGCCATCTATATCAGGGGAAATAATATTTGAACTGCCCTTGTATGCTGTAATCGTATAACAACTCTTCGTCGGTGGATAAAAGAAACGACATTCTTTGTGAAATTTAGTATTCCCATCGCATGGAGCATAGGGACCAGATAGGTTACTCGCAGAAGAAAAAACAGGTGATAAATTATCCCAATATTGAATCTACTGATGGATCTATATCCTATAGTGGAGATATGCCAGTTGCTCAGCATATTTCCAGATTTCGTTTCGATATCAATTGAACTTAATGATCTGGCATGTTACCTTAAACTGCAAACAGATAATTGAATTTTCTGGAAGAAAAGGTTTCAGTTCATGTATTTTGTCTTCTTTTGTCTTTTATCTCAACGTTTATTCATAATGATTGGCACTGTTGTCTACTCCAACGATGTAAATGGACTTTTGCAAGCTACAAATCAAATGAGTTGAGACTCTTCCAGGACGAGCCTAACAGCAGCTTTCTTACACGATGGCAATCCATTATTCTCTTTTCCAAGAGACAAGAAAGAGCAAACCATAAAAGAATGCTATCAAAATATAAAGGACCTTCTAGAAAAATCAAGTATAAAGAACACAGCTCTGTGGCGATTTGATAATTATAGCTATATGGCTTGTTCTACAGCTAGATTGTACAAAGTATGGTTGTTACATCTATGACTGGAACAGCAAAGCCAACGTACCTATCACATTTTAAACGAAGAGAATGACCATGAGGGATATCACTTGAACCTGAGTCAAAGGACGTTGTAAGAGTACCATTGATTCGCAGCAATTTAGTCAAAGCTATGGACCGTAACACGACAGCATTTTGGTATCTCAGAGAAAAGCCTTCGCATTTAAATGAAGGCAAAATTAAAGAAGTAATAATGAAATTAAGGTTGAACATCGCAGCGTAATATAGTTCCTGACAAAAGAAGGCACTGGTTGCTGTGTATGGGGAAGATGCACCATCTTATTTTCAAATAAAATATTGGTTTAAACTCTTTCGATGGGGCCGAGAGTCGATCAATGATGACCCAAAGTCCGGACGACCTGTTGAAGCTCGAACTGAAGACATTGTGCGAAAAGTCGAAAATTTGGTACTAAAAGATCGGCGTGTAAAGATCTCGATCATTGCCAATGAAGTCTGTATATCGGAAGTATGTGTCCTCTAAATTTTGCATGACGAGTTGAGTATGAAGAAGGTGTCTGCACGGTGGATACCCACATCGCTTTCTCAAGAAAATTTGGCCGAGTTGGAGAGGGACAAAACATTTTTATCTCGAATTATCACCGGGAATGAGACTTGGGTACATTATTGGGACCCTCCTACTAAACTAGAATCTATGCAGTGGGTTCATAAGGGCTCTCCATCACCAAAAAAGGCTAAGACAGAATTTTTTGGAAAAAAAACCGATGGAAACCGTTTTCTGGGATGTTGAAGGAGTCGCTTATTCAATGTATGTCAAGAGGGTCTACCATAAATGAAGAGGCCTACGTAAACACAATTAAAAACTGATCTAGAAGAAAAACGCTCGCATTCTTATCCACAAAAAAGCGACCTAGCTCCCTGAGACTTCTTATTCAAAAATTTAAAAAAAGTATCTCAAGGAAAGCATTTTGCGTCTTATAAACGACTCAAAGAAGCTGTTGAAGAATATTTTGCGGGGTCACCGAAGCAATTTTTTTCTGAGGGTGTGGGGCAATTGGAAAAAAGATGGAATAAGTGTATTAGTGTTGAAGGGAGTTATGTAGAAAAAAATTTTGTTCTCTTATGTGCTTTTTTCATGGCTAGGTAGATAACATAAAAATACGCCCTCATATTCATGGGTCCATAGATCTTCAGGCTCTTCCGCTTTGCACATTTTGCTAATGCAGAATAGTAGCCACTAATTTTATATATAATGGCAGAGCTAAAAATTACAAATAACTGGTGGCCAATATGCTGTCTTGTTGTGAATAAATGGACCGCAAGTTAATCATGTAATAATGATATGATGATGAACAAATTGTCCTGTATCAGATACGCATTTTTAACCACGGCTTTTTTTTTAATGTGTGGTGGGTGCTTAGTTGCAGTGACTCCGTAAGCTGTATTACTTGTCTGGGTATCACTGCAACTCTTGCGGTGTAGTTTAGTGTGTGTAAGTTGTGTTTAAATGGCTTTGTGACAGCATCATATCGCCTTTTATGATGCCGCGCTGTTAATCACTTCCCACTCAGCGAATGGCAAGTCGATTAATTACAACAATTTTTAATTTACGCAATTCAGCTAATGAAGGTCATCGATTATGTACGTATGTATTAAAACATCATTTCCATGAATAATTTCATCCAGTTTCTTCCCCTTGCTGTTAAATCGAAAATCATTACTTCCCTTATTAAAAAGAACCTACTCTGCTTCGCACATTTCCGGTTTGGAATGTTGAATTATTGCATTGATAGCGGAATTTTAAATTTTCCAAGCCAGCGAGGCCAATTCTCTCTGCTAAAGTTGATGTTTTTTTTTCTGCTTCCTTGTTCATGACAGGCGAATACCCGTCAGTTATTTCGATACTCTCTCTTCGAAGGAAATTATAAAGCAGGAAACGTGATTTAAAAAGGAAACAAGAGCGGCAACGATACCGCTCGTTTACCTTCATTGGAAAATTATTCGATTATGAAGTTTTCTCTTTTATAACAGATTGGAAATCACTTTTAAAGCGAGTTTCGAGGAGACACCAGATGGAGTTTTTGGTAAATTGGGTTTAACTTTTTCGATAAAAGAAATATTTTTATCAGTTTGAAAATCGAAAGATTATGAAACTTAAACTCGTATGAAAATTGACTTTACTCTCCACCCGGAAACTTATATTTTTGTGTGGTAAATGCCAAATGTAAGCGTTTGCTTTGTTACTGTCGATACTGTGGGTTTGGTTGTTTATCCATATCTGAATTGTAGTTGATCAACCCTTTTATGGTTGATACGCAAACCAAAGAGAACAGCAAAAGGAAAGACGGATACAAAATTTTTATTGTTGTGTAAAAGCTGCTATTAGCGGATGAATGGCTGATTAACTCAACCCTAATAGAGACGTATGATTTTCATATTAGCAAAAGAAAAGGGTCGTAGCGCGAGCCAGTAAACTTTTACCTTAGTTGGTAGTCTATCGTAGCCCAATTCTTCCAAGTCTTTAAACAAGATGCTGAAATCATTTTGACTTCTGACTAATTCTGCAACATATTGGAGCAGGTTTTTCGACAGAACTGGACTATCTGACTTACTGACAACAACAAATGCACAACAGACATATTGCAGTGGAATAAATTTCGAAAATGTTCGAAAGCCAGAAGAGTCCGTAGATAATGCAGAAAAAATATACGCGTTCAGTAGGAGTTCTTTTAGTACTGATTTATCTGGAAGATAGCTCTAGCATTCTCGCTCATACTCCCGTTTATTGAAGAGCTCTCCATTCCGTGGATTACTCTTTCATAAATGAAGGGAAGAACCACATACCTTCAAGTCAGCCCAGACTCATCTAAATACCTGATATTCTGACTTTATAGGAAACACTCCTGGTGTATGAATATGCTCTCGAGAGGAATGCTGAGCTTTCTAAAGGAGCGGATAACGACACCATTGGTATTATTGACAGAATGATGCTATTTCTTAATGTTTTGCAACCAATCATCACTCTCCATAATGAAATATATCAAATGACATTTATAATAATGCCTAGGCTAGTGATTCAGCCATCTTTTTGAGTGTGATATTAGTTAGGTACTATGGTAAGTCAGGTATCGACACCTTACCATATAACCTGTGGACTTAATGCGAAAGGAAACCTTATTGGACTTACCATTTGGTACGAATGGATATGAAAACAATCATTATCTTAGCATTTATTAGACCTTCGTGATGTTTGTTTATTTCGGTTCGATAAATAGAAATGCTATTACACATGATTGAATTGTGGATACCCAATATGGCGCCCATAAACAATAAAAAAGTTGAAGATGGCCAGAAAAAACCGAGACGCCTTTTTAAAGCATGCATTGATATATCTTTTGTCTTTCCTTCTTCTGATATACTGCCGCATTCTACTTCCAAATAACTACAATTTGGATTCATTTATCTATACTACCATTTTCCATTAGCTAAATTCCCCATTTACTGGATGTGAGCTGATTTGCATTTTCCACTTATTTACCGTTAACTGGCCTTTTCAGGAGGGTACTTTCCCTGACTTGATCAAGACTGCCAAAATAATACCTGCCTTAGAAAAGGAGATCCGCTGAGTTTAAATAATTATAGACCAGTTTCCATATTGTCACCTATCTCCAAGATACTGGAGAAGATAACTTCTCTAAAAATAATTTTCTTCATAAATAAATATGAGATAATTCATCCAGCTTAGCATGGTTTTCTGAGTGGTAAATCGACAATTATGGCCATAATGAAATTTCTCTCTGCTGTATACGGGGAAGTTGATAACAGAAAGAAGTGTATTGGTATTTTTATAGATTTATCTAAGGCGTTCGATATGGTGGACCACAGTTTGCTACTGGACAAGTTATTTAACTATGGACTCCTGGGAATTATGCATAATTGACTTCGGTCTTATCTTGCGTGTAGGAAGCAAGTAGTTGCGATTAATGGTTGAATGTCGTCAAAATTGACTGTGGCCACATGTATTCAGCTGGGTTCCCTCCTGGGACCACTACTTTTTATTCTATTTGCGAATGATCTTCCACATGTCATAACTACAGGAAACCTGGTTATGTATGCTGATGATAATAGTTACTGTCTTGCAGATGAAAACGTGCATAGTCTACTCACGAATGTGCAGCTAATGTTAAATCATTTTGTGAACTGGTTTGGACGCAATAGTTTGCATTAAAGGCCTTCTTACTATCACGGTGTCATTATTCAGTTAAAGAATTTTTAGATAGTTAGATAAGTATTTCTATGGTTTTTTCTTTTTTATGCTAATTTCCATTAGAACCATATGATTTGTTTATGCTTTGTTATTATGTTTGCTGACTTATCCTATATCTTGTACATTTCTTTGTACTTTAGATCCATTTGATAAATATATTATTTTTATTATTATTGTCTACAACTTACCTGACGGTAAGTTATTACGACGAAGTAATTCACAGCATGATGTATAATAACTAGATAGAAAACGTTTGGATGAAGCACATACCCTATAGTGATTTGTGTAAGAATTATGCATTGTATTAGGGTAGATAAATGCAGTTGGCTCAACAGAATCGTAAGTAGACGTGAAGCGTACTTTTTTCGGAACAATTTTGAAATAATAAGACCAGAAAGTAGTAGGGGAAAGACTACATTTTCATCTTTACCTCATTCCTCAACTTTAATCATATATACCGTGTGTCTTTATTTGCCTAAGTTTAATAAACAACTATTAAATTATTAGTGATAATGGAGAAATATTTATCAATGCAATTACCTGACTCTATACAATGCCAAACACTATTAGCAAACTGCCCTTTCGAACGACGTGCCTCTGACCCTTGGCCCTAGCTGTTCGAACATGCTAGCTATCATCGCAGCGGGCGTCCAAGTGACCCGGCTACGGTCAAGGGGGTGTAAATAGCCCTGTTCAACAGGTGCCCCATAGGCCGACCTACAAGCGGAATATCGTTTCGATCCCCTTTCGCGTTCTACACCTCGCTCTATACCCGTTCCTAACCTCGTTTTATCGGTTCCAGAATCCGGAACTGTGTTGAAACATCCGATTAAATTCCTCTCAAGAGCGGTTTCCAATACACATAAATCGAATTAGGTCTAGCCAAGATAAGCAGTTTATTTTACGATCTAATTCACGTCAACGTGCATTGTTTTTTTTCGTATTGTTTTTGGTATTCGTGTTGTACTTCCGTTTTAAGTGTACTTTGAAATAAGTACGTGGTAAACCATTCCTTCGTAAAGTTGACGCTAATTTAAAAAGTTATATATAAAAAATTAAACACAGTTGAATTTACGGATGTATTTGTTTTCAGAACAAGTATATAGAATAGAAAAATACAAAAGGAAGTATTATATGAATGGGAATTCATTTTAATTGTCAGTGTTAAAGCAATTCAGTGTCAAGCTCACTTTCATCGCTTGAGGCTGCGCTAGAAAACACCTTCACATACACAAAAATACGCAGCAGGAGCTGCAGTGCTAGTCCGACAAGCAATACAGCCTGGAAGCCACTGGAGCTGTATCCAAAAAGTATCGGAAAATCCAACCAAACATAGACAATATTAATAATATTTATTTCACACCCTCGAGCAACTACAAATTCATCCACCTGGTTTTATTTTGTAGTGAAAGGTAGCACTTTGCTGCTTCTCTCTCTCCTTTATACGTTTTTAATTAACAATAGAACGGACAGTTAATGTCGTAAGTTTTTATTGTGCAAGAAGTTTGCTTTCAAAACTAGCTATTACATTTATATTTCTCTGAAACTCAAAGCATTTTTGTCTGCTAAAACAAATGTTCTTTGGCCTTAGCTGTAAATTGTTTAATTTTATTGCTTTTCGTGTCTTCCCTTTTTGCAACTACCTATTTCGCTTTCTCAACTCCTAAAAGAATTCCTCATTATTATCTTGGTAATATAGAAACACAGCACCTAACAATAGCACATTAAGTAACTATCATACCTTACATTACATATACCATGCCCCCTATAACTTTATGAACTGAAAGCGTTTTTGCACAATTTAATAACTCAATTTGCTGAAACAGTAATCAATGTCCTTACATCAGTTGGTGTACTCCACTACATGATGATATTTTTGCTTGTATAGTTTATTCGTAATATCCCCCTAAAAGGAAAAATCTATGCGGTTAATTTCTGGAGATTTTGCAAGCCAGTGAGCTGATACCATCCTACTACATAAAAAAACTAGTTGAACTGAAGAATTATTGTATTTAGATTTAGATTTAATTGAGGGTGGTATTACACTACGACCTATTGATTCCGTTCTAAAAGCTCCACATCCAGTCTCAAAGCTTTAATAAACTGTAATACTTGTGATGGTTTCAAAGAACGTATTTCTTCTGTGTCTATGACATCTTCGCCGAGATGGTTGGTCCGGGTTTCGGTAATAGCAGTGCTGTTAGATGTCAGATGTTCCGGATTTTTATCCACCGCCCCCCAGAACCTACAGGCGCCAATCTATTGCAGATCTATCCTTGTCATACGTTGCCTAAGGTGAAAATGCCCTGTAAGGATACGTAGTATGTTTCTACTTAGTTCTAGCAAGGAAGAATATCTTGGAGTGTCTCAAATCAGGGAGATTCTCCCAGAGGGATACTCTGAGCCTCTTCTCTCTATATTTGAGTTCTCTTCAGTAGGTGCTCATCTCCATACCACAAAACGGCTCCGATCCTACAAACGAAATTGTGGCGGCCTTCCTTGCTAATAGATTGGCTTCTTTGTGACTACTGCTTACATTCTGTCCTATTGCCTAGCATTCATAGTGCAACTCTGTTTCCTTTGCCTAGGTCGTTTATTCTACTAAGACAATCCCAGACTAATTTTGGGCTGACGGTGTTAGAACTCAGCGCCATTATGGCTGCCTGTTTATCAGAGAAAACTGCAATTACATCTAATCTTAATATTTATCTCCATCTTGACGATTTTCTAAACTTTCAAACTCAACCAAATTTTTGTTTACTAGTAGAGAAACTTTCTGAAGAGTTCTCTCCTTCCAAGATAATTGTACTACATATTATACCTGACCTTAATTGTTTTGTCAGCTCTGGTTGATATAATAAACATCTGAAGATAAACAGGAAATTATTAACGAACAAAAAATATTTGAATTCCAGGAATGTATGTGATAGCAATGGCGTCAGGAGGGGAGATTCGAACTTAACAGGCTTAACGACTTTGGGTACGATTTCATTTTATTATTTATTTTTTAATTCTCCGTAAAATTTTAAGGTGTATCTTGTATCAGAAGATTCAAACTTTATTTTATGCACTCTTATGCCTCTGAACATATCCGTGTAGGACACGCATTCTAAAAATATTCTATAAAACCTAAAATACGTCTTTGCTGAGAAATTTCCACCACGTTGCACTTTGTTTAAAAACGGAAACTAATCAAGCAATTAATTAAACGTCAACCAACCAGTGCTATTTTAGACGTTAAAATGATGTTATTTCAGCACAATCTTGTCTTTATGTTAAACTGAAAGAAAAACTTTGCGATGTCAACTCAATAACTTCATCTACATTTAGCGCTACTGCATTTTTGTATGTTTCTCACTCACTTCAATAAAATATATGAAACGGGAAAGATCAGCTGTAAGCGGAGCCATCTTATTGGGGGTGAGTTCGTCGAAGTGGAAAATTAACCTAACTCTCTTTTAATATCAGCATGAAATCCTGGTAGTCTTAGTTGTTTTACGAAGATGCAAGATGACACCGTTGCAATGACTAAAGGTGAAACGAATGATAAACGAATTACGACAGAAAAGATAAACGAAAGGAAATTGACAACCGACAGCATCCCATCTCTCCGTCGACTAATTTTTATCTATTTTCAAATTGAATACTAAATAAGCTGATTTCTTTCAAGATTAGATAGATCGTCTATTTTTTCTACCTACTTAACATCTATCGTCTTTGTGTAAATTTTAGGATCTATATCAATAGAAATCAAATTGTAATTTGTAGAAACAAATTCATTATTCTATATTAGTATTGGGATGACTTCAAGGACGGGAGAAAAATGAAAAGTGCGCTAGTGGACGCCTTCATCACATTGTCCCAGTAGACCTCGACAGACGGCATCATTAAGCTTGTACACAGGGAATGACCGAGAAGACTTCGAGTGTTATTGCTACGTGGTCGGACTTCATGATCTCTGGAACAACTGAGGGGGTGGCTAATTCGTTTCGGCCCTGGAAACTCCTCTCTTCGGTAAGAAAAGTCCATGCGCCACCATAAATAATGCAAAGATAAAACGTAACGCTAATTTCATTGGGAATAGAAACAGTAGGACGTTATATTGTTCGATCCGATTCGGAGATAAAATTGCGTTGCTGCTAAATAAGATTGAATCTCCTTAATTTATATTGTCTTCAAGAATATGCTGTTGAAAAGCAAATAACTAACCTTAATCTAATGACTGATAGAATTTAGTTATTTATTTTAAAAACATATATGAATGATTTAATCAAAGCAGAGACGATATTACTAAATAATCATTGACGAATCAGTCTGTATAGTATATGCAGTACAAGATTTAGTTTGCAAAAACATAGACGCCAGTGCAGGGGCGGTGAGATCTCCCGCAAAGACGTAGAAGGGCGGCGAAACGGCAGCAACATAATTTAGTGGACACTTTGATATACAAACCATCTCTAATGAAATTCTTGGTGTTCATTAATACGGCATTAGATAGTCCTCGACGGAAATAGGAATCGGTATGGCCCATCTTCAGGGTTCTGTACGGTCGACTAGCAGACGCCAGCATGGGCGCGGATGGATGAAGGGTGGAATCATCAACTCCTATCGTATCCCCTTTTCTTAGAATCACACACAAATACATGTCCCTCTATCCGGAGATATAGTAGAATCAGACTGTAGCGAGGAGTCACTTCAACTCCTCAATCTTCAGTAAACTGCGAAATTATTACCCTTCTATACGGACTGGAAAAGAGACGGAGATAGATGGTAAGATGAGGGCGGTCAAATCTTGCAAGCTGATACGGCTGATGTTTAAATTGCGTACTTATACTACTTTAGCTTATTGAATAATTTTCGAAACTAATTAAATAATTAGATTTCCAAAACAAATATTAATTCCATTAGAATATATTTATTGTGTACTATAATTAATCTGCTGTCTATTCACCCTAATCAAGGCTAAGCTAATTACTTCAATGCACTGATTCTTCCATCTCGATTAGTAAGTAAAGCAAAAAAAACCGTAGAAAACAAATGAATAATTAGACTAATTCATTTCTGTCACGGATATCTGCGTCAGTAATCGCGATTTTACGACCGATACCTGAAGGCAAATGACACAGATTATTATTTACGATCGCGGTGAGCTTCTCCATTTGTGCTTATCAATACCGAAGATCTTGGCCATAGATAGAGCTTTATTATCACACCTTTTTCCCCAATTCAATTAGGCAAATTAGCACTGTGTGTGTGCTGTCATTTTATCTACGACATATGTATCTATTAATAGGATGTTAGTTAATTTTCTAAGGAAGGGCATGCAATCGAAGAATTAATCTATAAATCAGAGAGCGAAACTTCTAAAACTGTCGTTAAAGAACGATTCCAGTAAATTCAAAACTACGAAGCAATCATAAGGTGCAATATTAATTGGAACTGAACAAATTTATGACACAAAATGTGTGATATCGAAAAGGTTTGAAGCAAAATTCTTGACAATTTCTAATACATACAACTAAGATTGCAGAATCAAATGCAATAGGTAATTTTTATTATAAATGTTGTAGCATGTGTGAAATGCAAAATCAGATGGGCATTGAAAATTATTTTAAAAGATTTCAGTGACACGCAGTACTCATGAAATTACAAAAAAAAAATTCCTATAAACATGGGTCCGGAAATGTTTAGTTTCCGTAGTACAAGGTGTTAATTTTGCTATTTAATCACTACCTTGTTTATTAAACTTTCAAGTTGTTTTTCTTATTTTGATGAATTGTATATGTTCCTAAAATATTTTTGAAAGTTTTTTTAGCACTGTATAAATGAAAAATGCAATTTGGCAACTAGCTAGTTAAAGAACATATTGTCATGATTTATTTTATTAAGTTTATAAATACGCCGCACATTGTGACGACATAAATATTATATTTAAATTGTGGCGTACTTAAACCTGAGACTACTAAATCTAGGGATGACAATGGGTGTTATTCTACGAGGTCTGACAATTAAGTATCCGGAAAAGTTTTTTTGCGGCCCTCCTGGCAACCCTGCGATCCGCCACATGTCGAACGTGGTAGAGAAGACATTGAACTAAACGCCACCCAAGTTTCAACTCATTTCAGGAGGAGTGAACGTGTGTTTCGCAATTCTGTACACGATGTCTACGCCAGAATATTTTGAGCGAAGGATAAAGTTGAAATTTTTCGTTAAGTAGAGGAACTCGAGAATTAAAACGTTCACAGCGTTTAAAGAAGTGTATGGCGACAATTTAATGCCAAAATCGTCCAGAGGAGTGCACTGACGCTCGGCACTCTGATTGACCAGCTGAAGTTCGCACCGCTACCTCTCTGCAAAAAGTCGAGCAAGTGTTGAAAGATGATCGTCAATGCTCCATTAGACACATAACGGAAGTTACTGATATCAATCATGAGACAGTTCGGCTGATTTTACGTGACGATTTTAGCATGAGGAAAGTGTGCGCGAAATTGGTTCCCAAATTGCTGACTTCCAACCAAAAGGAAACTCTACAACGCATTTGTCAGGACTGGCTCGACAACTGGGGAATGTTTGATCTTCTGGTAATGAGAGTTGGATATTCCAATATGATCCAGAAAGCAAATGTCAGAGTTGTGAAAGGCATGCATGTCCAAATCGCAGATGAAGGCCATGATTATGACATTTTCAACTAGCATTTCGAAGGCATCATTTTCAAACACTGGGTGCCGAAGGGGGCGAACTGTAATTGCTGCCTACTATGTTGAGGTCCTGAAGATATTGTGGCACTAGATTGCACGAAAAATCTGAGTTGTGGGCCAACAAGAATTGTTTGCTGCATCACGACAATGCGCCAGGGCATTCAGCCATCTTTACTAGCGAATTTTTAGCATCCACAGGAACATCCATCTTACAGCCCAGATTTAGCCCTATGTGATGTTTTCCTCTTCCCTAAAACGAAGGGGATGCTCAAGGGGACTCCTTTTACTACTGAAATGGTCATGAAACAGCCATACAGGAGTTATAAACGCTTTTGATGAAGCTTTCCAAAATTGTTTCCAATCGTGCAATTTGAAATAAAAGCCAGTGTAGCTGCTGGTCTGCTGGTTACTTAGTTTGGGATCATCTAAAATTGGCACTAGAAATAACAAATTACTCTAAGTGTTGGACAACCTATAAGCTTCTAATCATTCAAGACGAATCAAAAATGTGGCCAAGAAGACAAATATAGTCTTAAATACAAAATATAATGTGCAGAAGTCGTGAATTAAATCCACCGTTATTAATTTTTTTTACAAGCACAAATCATATGAATGTGACGAAAGTCGGAATATTAATTAGCAGGAACAATATTCCACGATCTAGCAAATCTAACAAATTCTGGTCTAAACGGAAACAGTTGATAATATTCTATAGCTTAAAGTTTCTCTAAATAAATACCTACCATGTAGATCCCGACAATAAAGGGAAGATCTGCATACCAGGCGCAGAAATCTCCGTAACTCATAACAAAAATCAATATAAATGATGTAATTACTAGGAAATATAAAATTTTGTGCTTGTACTTTTAGTTATGTATGCTGCTTCTTCATGTTCGGTAACACTACTTCTCACTGAAACCTGAGTTAATTCTTCCTGCTACTTTGACCTTGTTCCACTTTGCATCGTGTTTTAGTCCTCGTTAGTTAAACTGTACTCTACAAAAGCTTCTTCAGCACTTTATCTAGATGGTCGCACTTAACAATAGACCAGAATGTATCAAGGAATGGATGATTCGTCCTTTTAAATCTACATATGTGTGATGGTGACCAAAACTATCTTTACAACTTGTGCTGCAAGTCTTTCCTTTCCACGTTGTATCAACCTTGCCTCTGACACTAATTGGAATTATTTCTAAGGCTCACAGTATTCTCTCTCTGTTTCCTTCATTGAGAACTAACCGTAAGCATCTTTTTTTGTCTATCTGACGTGTTTTTAATAGAAGACATGGATAGTGGATTCATTTGACTTGTTTTTTAACCCTTTCAGGACGATTTTTGCTTGTCGAGGGCGTGGGAACAAAATTTTAATTTTTTATATTTTTGTTGGCGTAAGTACATGTATATATAATGCATTTTTCCAACCGCCAATTAATTAAACATATTTTTATTTTAACACACATCTTGTTCACATATATTTGTGAAAAATTATAAGTGGAGTAGAGTCGTCGGGTTAGCGCAACGCTGTTGCAAGTGGGCCGCGATAGCCATACTTTGTGGTTCGACTCCACCTCCGGACGACATATTTTTAAAATAAAAATATGTTTAATTAATTGGCGGTTGGAAAATTGCATTATATATACAAGCTAAATTGGTGTTTTATATTAGATAATAATGGGAAAAATATTACCAGTGTGGAAGGATTAATCAAAAAAAGTAAACTGCGAAAAGATTTGAAGCACAGGGCAACGCCACAGTTTTAATAGATTTTCCTTGCGAATTTTTAAATGTTATTTTCTCCCCATCTCTTTGTTGTTTTCCCTTACCATGGAAGGTGCGCCGATACCTTCTTATTCTCAATAAAAAGTGCCCGTGCATTATATCTTTCTTTCGGCCAGTAGTGCTAAAAATTGGAGTACAGATTTTTTTAGCTTTCTCTTTAGTAAGTTCCATAACTTCAGGACAGCTGTCAGAAGCATACGACAGGCAACCGTCCATCATTTCTTAGAGTTGCGATCAAAAATTTGTGCAGTCCAATCTTCTAGGCAATCAAATCAACCTCTCCCATGATTTATCTCTCTGTTGCAGCCATTTCTGAGGTAGCATCGGAACTAAAAGGTTATTTCCTATAGTTTTATAGCGTTTTTGCTTACAAATAGGTAGGTGAAACTTGTATTATTCTTGAAGTCTGTTGATTTTTGCACCTTTATTGATAAGTATTTAGTTTAAAGTTTGTTTGATATTAGTGTGTCTTTTTATTATACTATTGTACCTGTTTGCCGTAGAAGTAGGTACAATAATTTAGTTTTTTTTTACCACATTAATTGCTACTCAAAGGGATTTTAGTTTGTGAATTAGTTTTCATTTGCTTATATTTCTCCATACCTTATTTCACATATAAATAGACATACATATACTATTAATATATTTATATAGGTATAAGTAGGTATAATATACTCAAAATTTATCAGGTTTTTGATTTAAAACTGTTTACTTCGTGTTTCTGTGTACAAATAGTACTTTTGTGCTGGGCAATTATTGCATATTACTATTATATTATTATTTCAATATCGTAACAGTAATTTTTTTTTCTTTTCTTTGTTCTTTTTTTTTTAATACTGGTAATACTTACTACTTCATACGAATAGTGCTTATGTGTCTGTTCTTTATCAAATTATAACTTATATTACCTTATGTTCAACAGTTGGGATACTGCGTAGCCGACTTTCAGTTAATTGTTTCACTTTTGTAGTATTTTTCTTTTTTTTTTTGGTACGGAAGGGTAATGAAATTGGGCAGATATTGGTAGGGGTTATGGCTTCCAGGTTAAAAGTCTCACATCTCAACATACGATCCTTGTTTTCTAAGTTCGACCGCTATAAAACACTAATTCAAGACTCAAATTATGATATTATAGGTTTAAGTGAAACATGGCTATCCTCTAAGGTTGCTAGTAATTATCTTAATATTAACAATTATTCATTAATTCGTAAAGATCGTCCTTGTAGGGGTGGTGGAGTGGCGTTTTACATTAATTATAACATTTCCTTCAGATTCATTGATGTGTCCAGTGCCATTGAGCAATTATGGATCTCATTCCACATTGGTAAGGTAAATCTAGCTGTTGGTGTTATATACAGGCCACCATCATATAATTATTCTTCCTTTGTGAATGAACTCGAAAACACTCTATCCGAAATTATCCCTTCACACGATAGAATACTTTTTGTAGGTGATGTTAACATTAATATGTTAAGTAGTTCTTATGATAAGATTTATTTTCAAGATATGTTAGATTCGATAGGATTTTCACAAGTCATTGAATTTCCTACTAGAAGTACAAGCACGACGGCCACCTTAATCGATGTTATATGTGTTTCCGAAGTAAGCGATATCATTGACAAAGGCACTGTCAGTGTGCATGGAATCTCTGATCATGATTTAGTATTTTGCCAGTTGAATTTTCCTTCGCCTTCAAATTATCCATTATACAAGACTATCCGTTCTTTCAAATATTTCAATTATGAGTCTTTCGTGTCAGATCTCTACCAAATACCATTTTTCCTTTTATTTGACTGCGCTGATGTTGATGACGGTGTAGAATTTCTTACTGCTAATCTGTTGAACTTAATTAATGCTCACGCTCCCCTTAAGCGTTGCAGGTTCATGAATCCGCCAGCACCATGGCTAACCGATACCATTAAACAAATGCAAACTTTACGTGACCAAGCCCTTAAAAGTTTTAAACGCACTAAAAGTGCCGCAAAATGGAATTACTATAAAGAATTAAGAAATGTTACCAATACTGCTATAGCCAGAGAGAAAAAAGCTTTCGTAGAGTTCAGAATAAGAAATAGGAGTGGAAATGTTTGGGATGTTTTAAAGTCAGTGGGTATATGCAGCAAGAGTAGAATTGATATTCCAGTACATTTACGTAAACCGAATGACATAAATATCCATTTCATCAACTCCATTTTAGGTTTACCATTTGATAATGACCTCCGCATATTTTACAGTATCAACAGGATTACCAACTTAACTTTTAGTTTTGCGCCAGTCACTGACGAGGATGTGTTGAGTGCCGTCAGTAGCATTAAGAGCAGATCCACTGACATCGACGGTTTA
Organism: Holotrichia oblita; assembly: GCA_023690525.1. Lineage (NCBI taxonomy): Eukaryota > Metazoa > Arthropoda > Insecta > Coleoptera > Scarabaeidae > Holotrichia > Holotrichia oblita. Next base: position 14,338,196 of record CM043023.1, on the reverse strand, counting down.
AATATTCAACTTGTTAAACTTGCTTGTCCACATATCATTCCATATTTAAGAAATTTAATTAATATATCCATTACGACTGGCATTTTTCCAAACGCATGGAAACGTGCCCTAGTAAAACCATTACCAAAGAAGAACAACCCCGCGACATTCTCTGATTTAAGACCTATTAGTATTCTTCCAATATTCTCTAAAGTGGCCTAGAAGGTACTCATTGAACAGTTGCAAGGCCATATTTATAACAATAACATCATACCTACCACTCAATCGGGGTTTCGCGCAGGATTTAGTTGTGCAACTGCGTTACTAACAATTGTGGACGATATTGTCGCTGCATTGGACGGGGAAGAGCTTCAGTTCTGTGTCTCTTAGACTTTTCGAAGGCATTTGATACCATTAACTATGAACTTCTAGCATCAATTTTACATTTCTGTGGTCTTGACGCACTTTCCACAAAGTTATTATATTCCTATGTAACAAATAGAACACAATCGGTTATTATAGACGAGCATATATCGGAACCTCTTGTCCTGACATCCGGTGTTCCGCAGGGTTCGGTCCTCGGTCCTCTCTTGTATAGTTTATATACTAGCAACTTGAATAGCAGCATTAAGTACTGTAGAGCTCACTTCTATGCGGATGACATACAATTATATTTTTCATTTTCTCCAAACGAAGCTGATGAGGCTTGTAAACGTATTAATGAGGATCTCCAAAATATTACAGATATGGCACGACGACACGCGCTTAACATCAACCCTGGCAAAACTGAAGTGATGCTTTTTGCTTCAACCAATCAGAGAGAACGGCTTGCCGCGAATATGAATATAAAGCTTGATGGTATGCAACTTCGTTTTACAAATTCAATGAAAAGTCTTGGTCTGTTAATTGATGAAAATCTTAAATTCAATGAACACATCAACATGTGTACGCAAAAGGCCTACAGCAGTCTTAGGCTTGTTTACAGCAATAGAACGTTCTTGAACCGCAAAATTAAAACGATGTTATGTGAATCATTAGTTCTGTCACATTTTAACTATTGCGATGTCATATATTCTCCATTTATTACTTTTGCTGCTAAACAAAAAATCCAGAAAGTTCAGAATTCATGTCTGCGCTTAATTTTTGGCATAAGGCGCCATGAGCATGTTAGTCATAGATTACATGATATCAACTGGTTGAATATGAGTTGTCGCCGGACTCTTCATTCGGCCTGCCTGTACCATAAAATTATTTTAACTCAGAAGCCACCTTATCTTTACAATAAAATAATCTTTAGGTCTGATGTTCATACTCTAAATATTCGATTTAGAGGTACACTAACTCCACCAATTCATAAACATGAATTTTTCAAAAAAGCCTACTCCTACCAAATTACATATTTGTATAACAGTATCCCTCAACCTGTGAAGCGATGCAACACCAGCTTCGCCTTTAAAAGAGCGTACTTTCGTTACCTTTTCAATTTGTACAGTTGACTTTTTTTTTATATCTCGAAATATTTATGTATACGCTACAGTTTAGTTTTGTTTAAGAAGGGCTTACTAGCCCATTCAATTTGTTTAATTGTGTCACGTTGCGTCGGTCCCAACACCTTTACCTCTACCTTATTGATAATATCTGTCAAATTAACTCTGTATTTGCTTATTGCCTAGGTTTATGTTCGCTATTCATTATGTATCTTACTATTTATTTAAGGTTAAATTGAAAAACAGTTTTAACTGAATTTCGCCTTTTTTCTGTGTACTTTTTAATGATGATTTTTGTATAATAGATAAATGTATATTAAGTGCAGAAAATAAAGATCATTTATTATTATTATTATTATTATTTCCGGACAAGAAGCACTAATTTTTTAAAAATTTTATTAACAGACAAATGGATGGACTTATTTAGTGTCCTGTTATTTCATTTCAGGAGTTTGTTTTTCAAACCACTACACTAATTATTTGTATTTCTTAAACCTAACGGTGAAAGTTTCTGTGCGAGCTCCACGCGTATATTAACATAATAGAAAAATTTAGAATAAATTTTCTGAAAATATATTATGGTTAATCCCAGTTTCTTCCATTTCGAACGGATTATTGGTACCTACCTGTTGACCTTGCTGATGTCTGCATTAGCATGACGTTTAGTTTATTCTGAGTCCCCGACATTCGTATGAATTCTATATTTTTTGTAAAAATGAACAGAATATTTTCTAGTGTCCACTGTGACTCCCTCTACGAGAGATGCAAGAATTGCAGAGACCACTGAACCCTTACAACACACCACATCAGTTGGAAAGATGGCTGAATATGTGAGCATTGGCAAAGACATAGCTGCCAAAAGGAATGAAAGAAAAGTTTCTACAAAAATATTTTCAAGAATCTACATACACAAAGTATCACAAAGAATCTTGTGTGACTTTTCACAGCAAATTTACTTAGATCTAAACTTTTTTCAAGAAATAAACACCTGCCCAAAAACCTGGACCATCCACTATTCTCCTAAAACCGAAAGACAAGCAATACTGTCGTGAACACCTTCATAAACTAGCAATGAAAAATACGATTCAGAATAAATCGACATTTAGAACTGTGTTCACCGTCTCTCTCGAAATGTTGACAAAGCGTAGACAACAGAATAGTCTACCATAGTAAGTCAGCGAAACCTGCCTTTTGCCATAGAAATCGCGGTCCATCTGTCTGTATGCCTACATTTTTAGCTGAGATTTAACTGAAGCTTTCAATATAGTAAATGCTAGTGATACCAGTAAATGCTAGTGATAGGCTCGCACACGAACCCAAATGGAGTAATAGAATGTATCAGAAAACTCCAGTTATCGACAAGAACGTAAAAGAGGCATAGGAGAAGTGGTGAGACCAGGATTTGAAGCAATATTTGTAGTCATCTTTTTTTCAACGTCTCATTTCATAATTACTAGTTACATATATATTAATTATAATATTGTAACATTTTCATGAATTACGTGCCTTATACTACGAACTCAATATATACAGGTGCTGTAATCTCAACATCAGCAATGCCGCTCTACAAATCCATAAAATGAAATTTCACCAAATCACTCCATCATTTCATTAAAGATCTAAGAGCTTTCAACAACAAACGGCTTCACCATCTCCCCTGTTCTCACATAATGTACAGTCGCATACATATAACTCGCATCCAAGCCACCGACTAAATTGGTATCTTCAGACGAAATTACCAGCGCAAAATCCATACATGTGTCTTATCCATTTTATTTATTTCTTCTTTCTGCCTTTCGTTTTCCTCTGTTTCGGCAGCGAGCCGGCTTTAATCTCACGATCCTCTTTGATATATCGTGCGTCTTTTGTTTTTCTCTTAATTAAACGATATTTGACAAGTGCAAATCTGTCGGATGGGACTGCGGGTGGACTCGAGCTGACGGAAGACCTTCCAAGATTGATATCCGACGATGCTTTGGAGGAATTCTCCGTCTCCGGACAGCATGTTTGATTATGAACGTCCGGACGGTATACAGGACTGATTACGTTTCGTACTATGTGGACGTGTGTCCACCTTCAATGTCCCGACTGATGTATTAATCACCGCGGGTTTATTATTATTGGACGTGGATGCCGTTGGCGGACGTTTATTTGGTTGGCAGGAGTGCTGCTTGCCGAAAAATGGGAGGATGTCAAGTAATGGATCGACCTATTTTTCACATATGTGATAGTCGAAAACAGAAATTAACGTCATGAAGTAAAATATACTTAATAAAATTTTCGTTTTATTACAATATACTAACAATAATTGCTGTTCTTATGCCTATCGACCCATAGTTTTGAAATTTTTGTTGCTTATTGATTGACAAGTCCAAAATCATACGAGTAATTGTATGACTTTGAAATTGTCAAATTCTGCCTAGCTTAAATATCCTTAACATATCGAGTGATCGATTTTCTAATACATAGTATCAACCCATACATATATCTGACATTCTACCTCTAACGAAGCAAGATAACAGACCTAATGACATCTTACCAAATTCATAGTATGAATTAGATGGTGTACTATCTGATTCTTTAGATGCATATTTTCATTTGCATAGAAGTCATTAAAGGAATTCTACTCAAAGTATCCATACCATCCACGTGCCCAATTGCAATGCAATGGGTATTCAATATATGCAATATTCGTTCGCGACACCTATCCATGAATCCACGAATGGCTAACCTCGAGCTATTTGAGCTATTCTATATCTTGTTAAACGTTTGCATGCAATAATTTCTTCAGTTTGTCACCCACATCTCTGTTAAAACCCATACTATACACACAGAATACGTATTGTTTGCATAAACCTTCTGGTGTAGATACTCTTAGACAATTATTACATACAATGCCTTTGGTAAGATTTATCCTACCAACATTGAGGGCCGACATGAAAGTAACGACAAGATGGTTATATTTTATATGTTTAGAGGAAATACTTAATAGTTAGCGACGAACACACCATAGCCTACTTGAAGCTAATTCTGCAGTTATTTAGAGAAGCATATTTTGTGGATCTTGTGTGCTCTTCATTTCAAGATGTTTTGCCACTATTATCTACATATATCCACCGAATGCTACCTACCTAAATTTATTTACAAAATATTTTTTGATTTAAATCTGTTAAAATGGTATAACCTCATTGCTATCTATCAACACATTTCTTGCCTTCTGTGTTAGGAACTTATCAGCACTGTATTCTCCAGTTTTTTCACCTTTCTTTTGTTTAGTTAAAGATACCTGGGATATAGTTTGTGCTATTGTCGTCTATGCCGGAAAATAACATCTAAGAACTATGTTTAACATGATGTGCAAAACTTTTATTCTTGTTGTAAGCAACTCTTGTAACTTTTTTATGAACTTCCCATTCATTGCCTTCAAATTAAATATGCCAACACCTCAGTTTCTGTTAGAAATCATTGAATACAAATTCGGTAGTACAGAATAAATTAACACTGTACTTTTCAAATGATTAGAGGCATACATCTGAAAATAACACAAGTTCACGAAAACTTGAGGTAGGCATACAGAGTAGTCCAAAAGAGAAGTACCTTCATTTTTTTAGAGCAATACAATTACATGCTTTTGTAGACTTGACATTTTTAGAAACCATTTTTTTTACTACACGGGAGGACCCTGAAAGGCAAACTCGGCCAAAAGAAAGACCTATTTTGCTCCTCTCCCGCACTCCTATAATTTCTACACAGGTGAGAGTTTACTATGCCCATGCACGTTTATTCAGTGCGCAGTCACCGGTTAAGATCTCTAGGAGTAACCTCAGCATGCCTCTGCTCATAAAGACCTTTTTCCGAAGTCTTTTCTCATTTGGGAGGATCCTGAGAATGCATTCTAGTAGGAGCAAGCACCTAACGACAAAAGCTAAAATGATTTTCCATCTCTTGTATGCTGACATAGTGCGCCGTCCTATTGGCAACACATTTGCTCTCCCTCCTCTATAGGTAGCTCATGGACAAAGTTGGAAAAGAATTGTTTAAAAAAATTAAATAACCTTTATTTTATTGAAAGTATAGGGAAAGAAATAAGAGCTGTTTATGCTTATCTGGGTTCCAAACTGTAAGAATCGTCCTCTCAATTGCTCTACATAAAAAAGTAGAACATCCACGCAGTAACATAAAACGTCTAGGCTGATATGCTTAAATTACTCCAATCCAATTGGAATCTTAGCTTCTTCATGCATCAAAAAGATAAGGGGTTGATCCAGTCTGCAAGTATATCTGGGATCCCATATATCTTGAAATGTTTATTGATATTCTTGAAGTTTTGTTACTGGATAAACCTACTATTCTTATTGGCGATTTTAATCTTCCTCGTTTTTTAAATACCAATTTTAATTGTTACAGTTTTTCAAAATTTTTACACTCTCTTAAATTTTTCACAATTTAATACTATTAAAAATTGTAACAATTCTTTTTTGGATCTAGTACTATCTAATATACATGGCAATGTTTAGTTCCTATCGATCCTTTAGTTCCTATCGATCAGTACCATCCCGCTTTAACTATATTTTTGCAGTTTCAATCTGTAGCGCAATCTCGATCTTTTCCTTCAGCCAACAATATCAGATATAATTTTCGTAAAGAAAACTTGATACAACTTTGTAATGATTACGGTGATAACGCTGATTGGAGTTCTCTTGATACCTATAACGACGTAAATTTAGCAATTGCTGATATCTATAATACTTTCTATACAATAATGAGACGTTCTGTTCCTTATCAAACAAATAACACGAGGAAATATCCACCTTGGTTTAACCCAAATATTATTTCTAATTTAAAACTCAAAGATTATTACATGCGACGATGGAAATCCACGCGCAGTTCTTTTTATGACCGCGAATTTAAGCGAATGCAAAATATCTGTAAAAACCAAATTTCAACTGCATACAGTCGTTACGTGCATAACTTTGAAGAGTCTTTAAAACATAATCCTAAAGAAGTTTTTGCTTTTATAAATTCCAAGAAAGGGACCACTAGAATTCCCGGACAACTACATACATTGTGATGATCAACTAATTGAGTCTCCTGTGGATGTACATAGTTGCAAATTTATTTTGCCGTAATCAAGCAACAAATAATGTACCAATTATTACTATTGAATGCCCGAATACTTTACCTTTTACCATTCCTACTGTAACGGAAGATGCTGTATTAAACGTGATGTCTGCCTTTCCTGCTAAATTTACTGCTGGTGATGATTCAATACCAAGTTTCTTAATACATGACGCTAGATATACGTTAGCTTATCCTTTAATGTTATTAATTAATTTGTTAATTAAAACGTTTCCTAATTTATGGAAAAGAGCAAAAATTATTCCGGTTTACAAGAAGGGTGATGAAACTCAACTGAAAAATTGTAAACCAGTATCGATACTCTCTAATTTTGCGAAAGTCTTTGAGCATTTTACGAGTATATATTCAGCTATTTTAATGAACATTTAACAGTGCTTATCACCATGTCAACATGGCTTTATTCCTGGAAGGTTAACCGTAACTAATCTGACAACAATTACTCAATTTTTAGCTGAACAGATTGATTTGCAAAAGCAGGTTGACGTAATTTATACCGATCTATCTAGTGCCTTTGATACAATTGATCATGGTGTTCTACTTTACAGACTTAGCAATTTGAGAATGAGTCCATCATTTAACAACTTACTAGCTTCCTACTTAGATAAGAGAGTAAATTATGTCCACTACAATGGCTTTAATTCTCAAGAATTTATATCGATTTCAGGGGTTCCCCAAGGCTCAAATTTAGGACCTTTACTATTTATAATTTATATTAATGAGTTGCTTAATATTGTAAATTGTCCTATACTTGCATATGCGGATGACATAAAGATTTATACTACTACTGACACCCCATGATATTGAGTTATTACAAAAAAGAATTGAATAATTTAGTAAATTGGTGCTCTGCTAATTCTTTTAAAGTTAACATATGCAAATGTTGTTCTGTATCTTACAGCAAAAAAACGTAATATTTTTGACTTATCATACAATATTAACGGTCTAAGAATAGAGAAAAACACAAATTTCAAAGATCTGGGTGTACTATTTGATTCATGCCTGTCATTTTCGCTTCACATCAATACACTTTGTTCACGGGTTTCGAGGAATTTGGGATTTATTATGCGGTCTTCTAAATATTTTACTAATTCAGCTACGTTAAAGTCTTTATATTTCGCATTTATAGTAAGTTTCTTGGAATACGCTTTACTAATTTGGTCACCATATTATGTTTGCTATCAGCTAGCTATTGAAGATATCCAACGTAAATTTCTGTCATTCAAACTGGATGGTGAATATCCTCCCAGAGATGTTGATTATAAATGCCTTCCAGGAGAGTTATTCTCGAAACAGTGGAAAAATAGCACTCTCAGGAAGTAACTTTCACCGCTCACTCCTCGATACTACTCGTTACGAAAAAGTGAGAAAGTCAACTCCAGAATAGGAACTATTGAAATTGTAGGAATTTTTTGACAATTCTCTTGAAATTTCCATTCCTTCAGATTCGAGAATAACCCCCCAGATAGACATGGCATGGAATCTTTGACAGTTCGACGAGAAATTCACTGTGCTCGATTTACTCAAAAATTACTTCAGAGTCGGATTAACTCTCCTAATTTATTGGAACTTTCACGTTCCTCGATTGTTTGCCCGTTATTCTGTCACATTTGTTTTACCAGCACCTAGAACTAATGTATTGTTAAATGCAGCTGTTAATAGAATGTGTAGAATTGCAAATTCTTATTTTGATGATATTTTTTTGCAGCTAGGATTGCTCACGCTTTTATATTTTTTCTGTCTTTATAATTTTATGAAATTATCTTCGTAATATTGTATTGTGATTATGAATTGTAATTAAGTTACTATTATTAATGTCTAATACATGTATGTATAATTATGTTGTTAGTTTACCCTGTAATTGGTTTCCGTTGGGTAATAATAATAATTATTATTATTATTATATTATTCACTACTTGTCTGTCTTGCAACTCGTATAAATATGTGTAAACATTGACTTTTGCTAGCTTGAACTAGTGCCAGTGGATGTTTACACGTTTTATTTGAGTGCTAATGGCTTGCTAGTCTATCACTCGGCCGAGTTGACTAGCGTGTATAAATGAGGCTTAAACTTCTTGCTGCACCATTATGAATATGCAAGTTTTTGATAAATTTTGAATTTTCTTTGAATATTTCCTTGCTCAGCGAAGTTTTAGTTTACTTCATCAAAATTTCATGTATTCAGGTTAGCTGATAGATGCTGTTGTAGCGACTCCCTAAGCTGCATTGCTTATCAAAACCACTGCTACAACTCTAGCTATAGCTAAGTTGTAATTATGTAATAGCTGTACGTTATTGAAATAAAGTGTTTCGTAAATGCTGTGTATAAAGTGTTTTGCTTTTCTAAAAATGCAGCTTTGCCTCTACTTTCAATAACGTACTACATCAATATATACGCTACACATTACATAAACTAAATAAAGCATATATTTTCGTTATTTTTTAACCTCTGAGTTCCATCCGGAAAATAATTTATCTATCTGTATATACAAGATGTACTGTTATTGACATCTAAATGAGGGTAGAATATCCACATGCAGTCCGTAATCACGATGCGGTTGATCTGAACACCCTCTAGCGTCTGTTATTGACGTTATACGTATTAGGAGACATTTGCATCGCAAAGTTTCAACTGCTCCCTCTCCTATCTAACACAAGTTTATGCATCGTTGGTTAGTCAATTTATCAAAATTAATCATTTAAAATTAGAAAACAGCCTGAAACAATTTTTTGTAAATCCCCTTTCTTCTGGTATTCTAGATGAAATTACTTTTTGCAACTGACTGTACTTAGACGTATGAACGTGCGAAACCATTGCAGGATGGCGCACAATATATCCTTATTTCTGCCGTAGAAATATATATTCCTCGACTTCCGCCACTCCACACGCTCCATAAACAATGTATTGGCATTTATCTTGATCAGGTCGAGCCACAACAAAAATGGAAGCTCGTCGGAGTCGTTCTCTCCTACCACCTCCCGAATGTAATTCGTTTTCGTGAAGGAAAAATCGTCAATTTCTCTTTTTCCTACTGTTCGCGCTGGCTGGGCGCTAATTCGGTACACGTACGCTTTCCAGCTATAAATTGATATAAATCTTTTGAATATTAGATTATATATGTGAGAAATTGGCCTGATATGGATCCGCCTGGGAGGAGAAATAAAGGAGAAAAGTGCTGGAGAAACGAACGCTGCAGTAGTGTTCATGAAAGAATTGAAAAAGGAAAGATTGGATATCTCAGTACTTAGTTATATATCATTTTGTTTAATAAAATTTTAATTTTAATACAAAAAAGCATTTAAAAACCGGAAAAAGATATATACAGGGTGAGGCATTAGTGCGTCAAAGTTCAATATATCTATTAATATTGAGAATATCACAAAGCGTTAACCTACTAAAAACATCATTGACAATCTTAAGCTACATATTTTAAAATTAGGAGGAAGGAGGAAGATATGCTTAATCTAAATTTGAAATAATATATAGTATGTCCCATTTAAGAAAATGTATGTTTAGTTCACCCGGGCAATATGAAACACCATATATATGAAAATATTTTAAAATATGTAGCTTAAGCTTAAGCTGTCTATGATTTTTTTACATAACCTTTTGTGATATTCTTAATATTAATGAATATGTTGAGCTTTGACGCACTAATGCCTCACCCTGTATAAAGAATATTTAAAGTGGAGAAGCAATGGTATCTGTATGACCGGTTTCCAAACAGAATTAACTATGGTTTGGGATGAAACTGAGACATTATCTCTAAATCCTATCAAAAAATTGAAGGAAAAGAACTAACATCAAAAAAATTACCCAAAAAAAGCTGAAATTCATATGATTTATGCTCATATATGGTGGTCCTTGCAAGATATAATTTCAAGACATTAAAATGAAGTTTAATAAACAATCAACAAGTATAAACGTTTGTTGTATATATTACACCTGAACTTAGCGTAGTGGCGAAAATGATGGACGCACTAGGAAGTAGATCTTTTTTTAACTCTGTACGGAATCCAGAAGCTACATAATTATACTATTAGAAGCGACAAATTATTAAATATTAATAGTTTACGTGCAAAATTTTGTAATTTGCATAAAATTTATCATAACTTGCTCAATAGGGGGAAACTATAATTGAGAAATTTTGCTTGGCTTCTCAACTAGCAAACAAATAAACTTTTGCAGCCAACTTAGGCGTTTTCACGAAAACGACGCTGTACAGAACAATTCTGGCATTATTTTCGACTCAAAAAATTGCCAAAATGTCGTTACCGTACAAAGCAGACCTTCACGTCCAAGAGGGTGTAGTCAAGGAAACCTTTACCTCCCTTCACTTCCACGTGGTCCCCAAAGGAGACCACTGATAGATCGAAATTCTGAATCACTCACATAATTGTTCTTGGAATTCTTAACTGTATGAGCTGTTACTCCATATTTTTACAATCATTTAGCAGCATTTAATAATTTTTGTGTACAAACTAAAAAATGCCTGTAATAGGCGGTCATGATATATTGTTGAGAATTACCCTGCGAACGAGTGCAATGAAAATAGGTCAAGCTTTAGAAGCGAACCATGTGGTTTCGATCTCTCAGGTCTCGTCAGCGCAACTCCGAATGGAAGACTGAGACTGTGCTGCTTTTAATTAAGGTTGAGATGCGAAGTGCGATGAAATTAGATCTTGCATTCGAGTTGCAGTTGAGTTGCGCTGACGAGACCTGTGAGGTCGAAACCACATGATTCGCTTCTAATGCCTGATCTATTATCATTTCACACGTTCGCTGGGTAATTCCCAACAATATACCATGCGCGGTTCAAATTTTTGCTATATCGCACACATTAGATCTGTCAGTATTCACAATAACCTATTGTTTCTTATCACCTAAATATAATCTAAACCAGTTCAAGGTTGTCCTACTTTTATGGCAGCAATTCATGATTGACCCAAATTCAAACCGTCATTAGATAACCTTGTACCATTTCATCAAGTTTTTCGAATTAAATAAGCAAACTTTCAATACCTGATACACTCAAATTTAAAATCGAATTGTATATTTGATCACTCTATTTTTTTGCACAAACATTCCGTACACCTATATATCTAACTCAATATTACAAGGAGTGCCATCTATCGCACAATTAAATCTATATCCCTAGAACATATTTAGCGTATAATTTGTGACTAATTTTTCGTGATCATCCATTCTCCCTAGAAACCATAGGAGCGTATAAATACAGATAAATAACAGGGGCGGTGTCGATAGTCACGCCGCGAGCGTACGTGGGCTGCCTCAGGGTTATAGCTCGTACCCAATTAATTACGTATTACAGATCATTACCGGCAGATAACCGGTACGAGATGATTAATTTTCATAAAGTCGTTATTAACATCAGCGTTGGTGTATTTCAGCTTTTATAGACCCAGCAAACATTGTCTACTGTGTCATCGTATATGCGTGTATTTGTGCCCGACTGTCATTTGTTTCGGGGCGTGGACGAATCGCGTGTGTCGACGCGACCACAACGGTGTACTTGCAATACGGCAGAATCAATGATAACTAATATCCCACGCTGACTAGATTATCAGTATCCGAGCGTGTCATTAGGGACGTAGAAATGACAGGATCGCCGTTAAAACTAATGAATTTTGATCTATTTATGGTTAGCAGGGTTTTTCTTTTGTTTCTTCTAAACCATCATACTATTCCACTTATCAGGTTCTATCATTAAGTACGTTATGGTAATAAAGGTATGAGTAACGTAGAGCGATAAAACTACTAACCTTATCCGGGATAATATCGTTAATTAATTAAATCTATTCGTTGAAGTCTTTTTAAAGAATGACGAAAGATTTCCTATAAACACAGAACTATACTTTTATTTATTTATAGCATGTGTTTAACATTTTTACTTACGTAATATTATTAAAAAAGTACGCTCGCAACTATTTTTACTTCTATTTTATATCGGCCGAGAGTTTCTTTTAAGTTTACTATTACGTTTCAAAGTTTATGAACTGCCAGTAATATCTTCAAGATATTCGACTGATGGTACTTCCGACAAGGCGTTCTACATCATTATTGTCGATTTTCTTCAGACAATACTTAATTTGATCAATGAATTGGTTAACATTTTGGGCACACCAGTTCTTTTCATACACTCTGCTCTTCAGATAACTCCAAAAATCCTCAATAGGCCGTGCTTCGGGAATATTTTCTGGGTAATCATATTTTTGTGCAAAAGTTCTACGCCTCTGCTTTAAATATTGGATAACTTTTTTTCATAGTGAGAGCTCGCCAGGCTGCCAAAGTAATATGGAAACGTCTGCAAAACTTAACTGTTCTGGCCAGGCACAACCTTAGTGTGAACCGTAGCCAAATCTAGGTATTACAAAGCGGGCAGTACGTGGTGCAGTTAATGAATGAATCATAAAACAACACCAATTACATTGGAACTATGCAGCTGGACAACAGCAAACGGATGATGGAACGATCATCACAACGACTAACTGCCGATTTTCTAGCATTAAGGACTCAGCTTAGCGCAGTAATAATTCTATTAACTGGATATGGCTGTCTAAGAGGTGATCCGCACAAGATGGGAATCTATAAACATGAACCCTTACGCAGACTCTGTAATGAAAAGGAGAAAATAGTCTCTCGGAGAAAGATTTACCGAATAAGCTCTTAAGGCCAGCGTATTGAGTCAGTGTTAGGGGTAACCAAAAACTGCTCTGCCTTAATATTATTCAATCAATCGATCGAAAGCTCGTCAGACCTGGCCGGAAGACATAATCACTATTTGGATACTTCGCTTCAATAAACGGTACGAAGCGTCTCCATAAGCAATCACTGAAATATGGCATATTTAAGCACATACATTACAATTTATACCAAAATTTTGGGAGATATTGCTTGCATAAGATCCGTAATTTCTATTAATTTTGGAGGGGGTGGGAGAGATACCGTAAAATAGGATTCGTCATATAAATCAAACTCGCAATTGGAGAATTTTCGAAAAAGTCGACCACACTTTGTTTTCACTTCTAAAATTTATTGATCAAATCTTTTTGGACTTTTTTCTTTCAGTGCCAAATTCTAGTTATTTCTTTTAATATTTTTTGTACGTACAACTTTGATATGCAATATTTTCTGGTCGCATCTCGCCGTGAAGCCTTGTTATTGGTCGAAATATTCCTGTATGGTCTTTAAACAAATTTATGTAAGTTTAACGTTTTTCCGATTATCATTTTTCTTTCTTGCTGCAACCAGATTATTCTCAAAACATCCACGACTTATTTATTTTTCAGAAAATCTGTGCACGCGGTGTCTCACTTCTAATTCTTTTGAATACATGTTCACAAGGCAAAGATGAACCAGCAAGTGACACATTCTGCACATATAACCATGGGAACGGAAACTTAATGCTTTAATTTGTGTTAAAAAATATGCGACAGCATCGTCATATCCCCGAACTATGTACATACTAAATTGGTGGTAAATTTAAATTGAAAATTTTTTAGATTTGTTGATGTTTTTAATTTTCATGTAAAATATGTCATGACTATTGCTTAACGCACGAAGTTTAAGCAATAGTCATGACATATTTTACATAATAAGATTCGTTACGTACATTATAACAAATAAAAATATTGATATAAAGCACAAACGTTATGTAAAGTAAATAGAAATTATTCAAAGTACAGCATTGACAAAACTAATAAACTCTAACAAAACAACACTGAACTTCACAAAATTTTCAAACGTTTTAGACATACAACACCTAAATTCTTTCTTCGACACTGACATAGGTAAATTAACCTTACACATTGCTACTTTTTGTAATAAGGCGCGTAACTTTTTATCAAATCGGCTGCATCTGTTTAGCGTGTTGTTCTTCAATGGCCGTTGAGCATAACAAAGAGAAAAGCGATAAACGATGCAAGTATACACATCACATCAATGACAAAATCGTACTGAATTGAATGCAGCTGATGGAACGGAATGTGTTGACCGTGCTGTCTGATGAAACTAAAAACATCCTGAAAACTGTAGATATTACAGAATTCTTTTGGAATCATATTGACCAACAACGCGATTATGGTTTCTCCCAACTACTAACGCATCACGTGAGTGCGACAACCAATAAAAAAATAAGACACATATTGTACATTTAAGACACCGGCCCATGATATAACCTAATATAACCTACAAACAATTAGGCATCTTACAGCATATAGCATGGCCGATTGTGATGAGTTAGCACTCTATTATTTTAATGAATTAACATTTGTGCAGATTTTCAGTGACCATACATTATTTTAGTTTCTGCGCAGAGAAGTAGCAGAGTAACTCCACTCTAGGCTAAATAATTGATCAACATTATCCTCAAACAAATTTTCTACATCTAACTTAGCTGCGTGTCACAACTCTCACGGTATAATTTTTGTGTGTCTAAAGGTGGAAACAGACTATTGTCACCTCACGTGAGCTCACGTGAGCTGTCGTATTCTCAAATTAAAAACGTGATATGGCCTAGAAATACACTACTGTCATGTTTTTAGTAGTTCATTTCAGATAGGTAATGGAGAGTGCAAGTTCAACAAGTTCTTCGGATGGGGAAGAAGAAATGGAAGCTGTTACTACTTTTATAATTGTCAATAGACCATTTGTAACTCCCTTCCAATTTCCTCCCAAGCTGACTGACGAATATGTTGATCGCGATATTCACTCGATCCATGATTGTATAAAACTTCATCTTCTCTGACTTTTCTATCTATGTATTTCATCCATTTTAACAAAAATGAAATACAAAAACTAGTAATAATAATGAAACAAGCAAAAACTCGTGCTCATGTGAGCTAGAAATATGTAACTAGACAGAAAAATAAAATCGTGCTGTCACGCGTGAGGTTGATGATACGATGTGATACGAGTGAGGTTACCTCAGTCTGCTTCTAACACATTTGAATACCATGTAAAACGATACTGCACAGTTTTTGCCCGTGACGTGAGTTACCATGATAGCACGTGAGCTCACGTGAGGTGACAATAGTCTGTTTCCACCTTAATTGTGTTCTAATGGTTTTGTGACAACATCATACCGCCTTTTATAATGTCGCGCGGTTAATCACTTTGCTCCCAACAGCGAATGGTAAGTCGATCCGGATTTTCAAGTATTATATTTAATATTATATATTAAATATTATAAATTAAATATATCATTTAATTTGCATCCATTGTCTGTCTTTGCCATAAATACATTGAAAATCAAACTAGTTTTTAAAGAAAAACAAATTTGTTTATAAGATTTTTTATTTCTAATTTATTGTAATTTTGACTAAATATTTCTAAATTTGATTTATGAATTTAAATCATGCGCCACTGACGCCATACATCAATTTAAGAATTTATTTCTGCAGTGAAATTTGTGTGTTAAAACTGTTTTATTATCGCCTTGATAATGACAGCATTGCTGTCGAAATTCGTCGGTTTTTTTGTTAAAACTTGTTTGGTGTTTAGTGGGTTAAAGTGTTTAGTGTTCTACTTCTGCACCAAGAGATCCAGTGAAGAACTTCTTCACTTGATCTCTTTGTGCAGAACTAGAACACTAAAAAACTTCAACCCACAAAACACCAAAATTTTTTTTACTAAAAACCGACGAATTTCGACAACAAAGCTGTCATTATCAAGGCGATAATCATTAATCGAGTTTGATTATCGCATTGATAATGACAGCTTTGCTATTGAAACGCGTTGGTTTTTAGTAAAAAGTTTTTTGGTGTTTTGTGGGTTGAAGTGTTTAGTGTGTAGACTTATTGTGTTAACTCGTTTTTTGCATACCTAAATAATCGATGTTGCAGAATCTTCAGTGTAACATTTTCAGTACCATAAGATGTATCTACGTTACTATTACAAGATTGGGCACTAGCATCAATCGGGTTTTCGACTAAATTCGGGTGTCTTGTTTGCCAGCATCAAGAATTAAAGCATAATGTGCTATATGTATAGAAAATGAGAAAATATCTCGAAATAACGGTCTGTTAATGAATGAAAACACAATTGTTCAATTACTCACTATTTCGTTATTCAATAACTTCATCAGGAGTCTAAACACAGGTATATATGGTTTGAAACTTATTATCAATTAACATATTAAAATTATATCAATTGTCTTGAATAAAAAATTGCTAAAATGTATGATATTAAAACAACGTTCAAAACGAGAATACATTCTTCTTGTTGTTCCATGTGCTAGGATATAATAACTCACAGAATGTAACAAATTTGAATACTGCAACTGTCGACATTCAGAAAATTATTTAGGGCATTTCTTGTGCCAAGTTGTTTTAAAACGACAAATGGAATCAAAAGTAAGGGGACAAGTACAATGTAATATTTTTTAAATGCGAAAAGTATTATTTAAAAAATGTTCGATGTGTCCTCCTTCTGACTCAATGGAATATTTTGCACCTTTTCAAAAATTACGAATGGAATCACAAGCAGCAAAAAACCTAATATTTCTGCATTATTAATTGGAACACACGAAAGATTTCAAGTGTCCCCATAAATAAACTTCCAACGGATTGAGGTCAGGAGAACTTGGAGGCCATGCCACTGGTCCAGATCTGCCTATCCATCTATTTGGGTAGGCTTCATTAAGTATAACACGAACTGATCGTGCGAAATGTGTAGGAGCTCCATCGTGCATATTAATTCTTATTTGTAGAGGAATATTTTCTAATTGGCCTGGAAAAATATCTATCAAAAAATATCTGTACATATCGCTCGTACGACGTAGTAATACATATGAACCAATTAAAACATCACTAACACTACCAGCCCATAAATTGATTTGGAATCGTTGTTGGTGTCTAATATGAATATAGCATGTGGGTTTTCATCTGCCCACATATGCCGATTCTGTAACTTTGTCATGCCATCTCTACATGCTTCTCGACCATTGCCATTGGCACGACGATACATGAAAATCATGTCCGCTCTTTCACGAATTGTATAATTCGCCATTACTCTGTCTGAAAGAAAAATCATTTATTACTTATTTTATCTAAAGCCATGCCAAATTGTACAAGGCAATGCCAAAGAAATTCAACTCGCGTTTTTCTGGGTGTTCTTTATCCACATAGTACACAAACGATAGGTACAAGCAGCATATGGTATCGCGAATTAGAAACCTAGAAAGGCTGACTTCATAATCGGCTAAAGCCTTCTATGGAAATGATTTTACATTTTTGACTTATCTTACCATTGCTAGAAATAGTACCAACCTTTACAATTATGCTAAACTCTGTCAAAAACCTAGAGATACTTTTAAAATGCATAAACATAAAGTATTAAAATAAAATCTAAAATAGTATCCTCATCTGAAACAATGTGCAATCTCGTCTTCCTCTTACCACGTCATCCTCGCCGGCATTTCTTTTCTCCTTCCCCCGGAAAATTTCCCGTCCCCTTTCCACCGTCCTTCTCTGGCCTCCAGGCGAAAGGTGAATGATTAAAAAAATGAAGCACAATTTTTCTCGAGTTTTTAAGTTGAGCGCGGTAATTATTTCAAAGTCCCTCGGGAGGCCGGTAAGCGGGGAGACAATCGGAGGAGGTGGAGGGTGTCAGACGAGCTTCGAACTGCACGTTAACGTTCGGCGGAAGCTTCCTCCTTCTCTTCGGAACAGGTAAGCGAGTGAAACGGGATGAAAATGAAACGTTTCGTTGAGACTTTTTTTGAGGCGAACGAAGGGTCCACTGTTTTACATAGTTAATGGTAATGTCTCCCCGCGGATGTATCGGGGAGAAATTATGTTTTAGCGAGTGCTTTGTATTTGTATTTACTAATTTTTCTTCGCCGTCGTGTCGAGCATTCATCCTCTACAGTATTACGACCGTTTCTGACTTTGTTGCTTCCCCTTCTGCGATTCCACTTCTCGATTTGGTCCCTTAGTTGATGGACTTTTTTTTGTGGAGAGGTACTTTTTCGCCTTCTCATTTAATATTGTTTTATTTATGGAAAAGTCGTTTTGTTTTTGATGTGAAAATTCGTGGAAAATGAAAGGTATATGATGATTGTAAAGATCGTCCTGAGAATTACAAGAGAAATTGAAGAAGTGACAATAACATCAGTTTATTAATACAAACATTTATGTTTTAATGCACAAATAAGGTCTGCTAACGTTGTTGCTATCTCAGTGGATATTATATATTTTTGTTAATTTTCTCTGATAAAGAATACCATCTTCCAAATCAAATTTTTAACTATTCTGATTATTATTTTATTTCTTTTTGCCGCAGAATTGTCTTGGACCTTTTTCCAATAATTTTTGAAGAATTGCCTCACCATGTTCAAGTTACAAACCTGTATTTTAGTACCCTCATTCAAACAAAATTTGCTGACAATTTGCCTTTGAAATAAAGTTTACTGGCTTACCTGCTTGTATATCTATTATTTCTTTTTTTCTGACATCTAGCCTATTGTTTCTTTCTATGTAGACATCTATATTCTTCCTCAGAAGTTTGTCCTACTTTGTTGGAACAATTTTCTAGAATTAGTCGCAACGTGGCATCATTTTTCTTCATAAATTATAAGCGACCTTATGTAATATTTTTTGCCCAATATAATTCCTAAAATCTACTAAATGTTTCCTTTCTTATTTCTGCATCAATTTTTGTCACGATTTTGCAAATGACTTGCAGTTTGATACTATTATACTTCAAATTTTCTGGCAGGGCTCTATACTACGTTCCCATGTTCATATTTTATAGGAGATTGATATAATTTACCTTCTATTTTTAGGTTATTTATTTTTCTTTTCCATACTAATGTTTCTGCTTCTTCTGTCTTTTAGTAGATCTCTCGTTTATCCACTTTTTCTTCTTGTTGTTATTTTATCTACAATTTATGCCGCACACCCAATATTTCCTAGAGCACTTTTACTTTATCTGAACAACCGCTGTTATGATACATTATGGAGTCATCACAAAAAGATTTTGATTTCAAAACTAGCTTTCTGATTTTATAACAGGCCATTTGCAGCTCGGAAGCCATCACTTTTGCATAGCTAGCGTGAATACTGATACTCGCCCTAGTTATTAATACGTTCTTTTAACTCAATATAATTTCTTCTTTTCGTGCAAAACTAAATGTCAGTAAGAGTATTTTGTCGAGTTTTTGTAACCTTTTGTTTACAAAATAAAATCAATTTAACAATTCTAATGCTCTTCATTATATTTCAAGACAGAAAAATCCCCATTTTGAATAATTACGGTTTTTAATTAATTGTTTATAGCTTTTGTGCTATGTTTCGGTCAACACTAGCCTTTCTCTAGCTATTTTTTTAACTGAAAATTACCCTTTTTGGACGTGCTAACTATAAATAAAGGTGACCACATAATAACAGATTTGTACATAAAGCCTACTAGTTCGGACAGATTACTCAGTTTTATTTCTAACCACCCCCATATCAAAAACTTAACATTATTAAAAGCTTCAAAGATAGAATTTTAAACATCTCACACCCTGACTTTCACAACAAAAATTTTAACCAATATTGAAAAGCTAATTGACGTCGTCTACAAAGTCGGATGTAATAGTAGCGAAAAATGTTATATTGGTCAAACTTCCCAAACTCTCGGTAAACGATTAAAACATCAGTACGTCATTGCTGCAGGTTAATCACAACATACTTGCTACTGGACATATGTAAGTTCAATTTCAATGATAAAGATATATTATATACTTGATATTGAACAGAACCTTAACATACGGTTAATTGCAGAAATGTCTCTCATGTCCTTTTGTTTTTTTTTGGTTTGTTCTATACTTGCACGTCTTTATACATACATATATGTTTTCGTGCTTAATGCACGGATTTTATTTACAAGATCTCCAATTATTTAGTTGAGAATTTTAAATAAATAGTTTACATCAATTCTATTAATTCTAATTAGAATGCCATCGTTTTTAATTGTTATAATAATGACATGGTTATTATTGCCAACTACTGACTAGTTTGTATATTTTAAATTTTTCATTTTCATTAACCATTTTATGGTAATCTATATTAATATTAGTGTTGTTAATTTAAAAAAAGAAATTGCTAGAAAAAGGCTGGTGTTGGCCGAAACGTAGCACACAAGCTATAAACAATTAATTAGAAACCGATATTGGTCAAAATGAGCGTTTTTCTGTCCTGAAAAAAAATCAACTTCATTTTAGGTTAACTAAAAGCATCGGACTGATATCTCTGCTAAATGGGCCAAGTGTGTATCTCTACTAATAACATATATACAAATAAAAATAGTAATCTTCACCCATTTGTATTCGTACCTTCCAAATTACGAATAGCAGATGTATTTTAATCAGAATATTGGCTAAATATGCAAATTTTACAATACTTAGGGGTGATCATGTCATGCACAGTTTTTTTTTATGCCAGCTGCTTATTTTCCAGTTTCATTCTCACGATCAGTAAAGCGCAAGACATTTTACTCCTGTTTCTCCATTGCCATTGCATAAATTTGTGTGCAAACATTTCTTCCACGCCAGACTTAACAGGTGACTTTGACTTATTTACGAACGGCTAACCCATTCATTCTCGCATTTTATTCATTCAGTTTTCATGCCGTTAAAAAATGTATCTGGTTGTTTTACATTTAAAACTTGTTTAATATTTTATAAACTGAAATATTAAAACAAATCAGTAGCCATTTTTATTTTTATTTATTTTTTGATTACGAAAGATATTACTAAGAAATCTTTATAACTTATTAATATACATATAGTCAATACTTATTTACCAAAGTGTTCTGATAAAATTCTTTCCCACGATTGCATAGCAATTATTTGTAACGTTTTTATCCATCAAATATCATTGGAGATGTCTCTGGTACTGATAAAATCTTGAAATTTCTATTGTTGAACATTTTCTTCTCGTTTATAGAATAATATCTACCCACCAAGTACTAGTATGTACATGCTCATTGATCAACTACATATGTATTTCTAGCTTAAAAACTTCCTCTTTAAACACACGATTCTCAACTGACTACAGGATATTTTAATAACTAAAACAGAAAATAAATTAAGCGATCACATAGAGGCATAACGGAGGATAATTAATAGGATCAGGAAACTATTACTTATCATAAATAAACAATTAAACATGCAATACGTAACTGTATTTCTACCAAGTTTCTTATTGCATTCATTGCTGAGCTAGTGGCAAGTACAGTTGCTTCTTAGTCCCATGGTATCGATTCGAACCCTGCTACCTCCTTTCTGAGTTTGGTGTTCTGTGGTTTTCCTAAGTCCTGTGATAACATCTTACATTAGTCAAACAAGTTTAAGCGTAATAATATCTCATGGCCAACCCTAAAATTGGCGTGTTTTTCTTAGATTTTAACAACTCTTGAAGGATCTTGTCAAAATTTGGTACTTAATTGTTCAAAAAAAAAATTGGTAATCTCCATGAACAAGAACTCCCACCCCCCCACCCGTTTTCAAATTTTGGCCCACCAGAACTTCATACTTCACGAGTTGGAAATAGAACCCTGAATAATGTTGTTGACAATCATATTATCGGGTGGTTTGTCTACAGATCCTTTCTCCTTGTTCTGGTTTCCTAAAATCCTTAATGCCCAGTTAGTCTCTCTCGTTGAAATGATATAATAATTTTAATTGGTCTCGGCTGAGAACAGTAATTTTCTGGCCTGTCACATGTAGAGATGTTTACCTTAACAGCACGTCTACTTTCTTATTTCTTAGACTTCATTTATGCTATCTTTTCGTCAGCTTTAATCCTCCCCTCTTCCTCTCCTACTACTAAAGTATTATAAATCATCGTGGAGTGTATTACGTTTGATATAACCAATATCATTCCTAATTTAAGTCTTAAAGTTTTCTTAAGCAACCTTTGGTTTGTCCATAATGATATTTTCCTTTTTTTTTTACTATGTCTAAATGATGATGTACCACTTCAACCTTTGGTCAAAAATGAGCCCTAGATATTTGGCTTTGTTGAAATATGGTAGTGGTTCCCTCTTTTAAGAAAAGGGTATCCAACAAATGCTTCCATCTTTTGGTAAACTGAATAACTATTGTTGTGCTTTAATTAATACTTAGTTCTTCCCTCGTACATTTCGATAATCTTTCTACGAAAAATTTGAAAATTCTCATAATCCTTCTATTATTGTTTTCTCATTTTAATGAGTTCTGATATAATTTCTACGTATTATTTTTAATCTTCTTTCCTCATTTTTACTACATTAGTTTTAATCCCCAGACGATGTCGTCCACCTCATTCAGAATTATTTAAAAGCTTCTATATAGTAAAAAAAAAACGCATTTCAAAATGAAATATTTAATAACTTCATGCTTCACAATGCACTTGGCTAATGCTCGCTACTTACACTTATCTCACTTTTTTCTATTATAGAGCTTATACGCTAAGAAGGTCCCTGTCCTTGTTTGCGTCGTTAATGCAGTAGAAACCTTCTATTAGTCGCTACATTGTTTTCAATTGCGAGAGCAGACCCATTAATAACCTCTTCGATACTAGTCTTAAACTAAGCGCAATTCGCAGATATTTCCATCTCTTATTCGCACTATAATTCGAAATGGGAAAGAAAAGGAATCGGAGTGATTACGTAATAGTACTTATAGTCTTGCCAGGGTGAGAAAGAGGATTCAGTAGAATTATTATGTAAATAACTCCAGCATAGTCGGGGCGTCGGGCATTATAAAAAGTGGCAGTTTATATTTGCCGACTTTAAAACTTGTTGACTAATTCATGGTGACTTATTTTTCAGGTCTTCAGTTTTAAAAATTCCCCACAGAGAGACGCGTCCGATGTTCTATCTCTGTTTACGGTGCAATACTGCTCGCCTCTGACGAAAAGAGAAAGCAAATTGTAAGAGAAAACTGTTGCCTTCGTACCAACCTCCTCTTATATCCTTTCCTAAAATCCAGGGCCGAATCCAAGACAAATTAGTACATAGTTGCAATGATAAATAATGAAACGTCATAGTCACAAGTATCTAAAAATTAACCTTCTAGAATATCTTGTGGTGAAATTGGCTATAGCGATCAGAAATTATTTCCTTATTAAAGAAAGCCCTCGAATCTATGCAACCCTGCATTCTATTAGAAACTTAGAGAACGCACATAGGAAGTTTAAATGAATTTACGAAGTCACTAACCACTTCTGAGGATATAGAAAACGACCCAACAAAATCTATCAACACATAGAAAATATTGAGCCAATAAACAGAAACAAACTAAAGCGTTGCTACCCGTTGTCCTAAAGCCAAGCTATTAAAGAATTCATGTATCAAATGGAGTCCAAAGGATCTAAAGACTCAACAGCTGATTCGCACATAATACAAACTTGGAACCAGTACAAACAAGCAGTCTGAAACTGAAGTGCTTCGAATCAAAATCAGTTTCATACAAACCGGTTTTGTGTTTGACGATTAATCGCTATCAAAACGGAAATTTTAATCGAAAAACTGGCTGCAGCTCAAAATTGGTTCATGAATGTTAATCGACCGGTTTAAGGAAAATTCGGTTTATCGATTTCTAATATTTAACAATTTTCGCAGTACTATCTAAAACGTGATTTTGCTAATAGCTACTGAAATGAATAGTGGCAAACAAAAATTCATACATACAAGTGTATGTAAGAGAGAGTCACTGCAAATTAGCTGAAATCACTTACAAAACTATCAAGGTTTCTTGACAGGCGATGACGTAATGATAGCGTTGGCTTTGGCTCTATGTATTGTAGGTATATATGTGCAAGAAATTGCTGTAAAAAAAACCTGCAGATCAAATCCAAAGATGTAGGAGTAGCCTATATGATTATGTAAGATGGGGCTGGAACTTCTCTAGGAGGTGTGATAATTTAATTTCTGAATTGGCACTGCAGTTGTGTAGTCATCTGACATAAAACCAACAATAAAACAGCACGCTTCCTAGTTTCACTAATAGATGCTGGTCAAAAGGAAGATTTGGGCAAAGTTGGACCTTGACGGACAACCTAACTGGTGAATAGAGTCGGAGAGAGTTGCATCGTAAGAAGACTTTGTTCAGAATTGTCGTAACCGCAGAAATTATCTTAACTACCACTACCACTGGTGATGAATCCTGTATGTTTCAATACGATCCTGAGACGAAACGGCAAAGTATACAGTGGGTGGTTGGGAAAACATTACCATGATCTAAAAAGTTTCGCTTTGTTTTAGGGTGTAAACGATAAGAAAAGATTCACCAGAAAGACAAGCAGTTACTGATACATATTACTTTGAAACGATGAGGAAATTCTTGAAGCACATTTTGCGAATGCAACTACAATGTTGAAAAAAAAATCAATAACTATGGAGTTCTTACCACCATCACGCCCTTCACTTTTTGAGGACATTTCTCACGAAACCAAGAGTTGTTGAGATTAATCACCCTTCCTCCTTCTGGACTTAGCACAAGCAAACTTTTTCTACTTTTATAACGTGAAAAATGTCCTCGAAGAGAAACTATTTCAAGACATAGAAGATATTCAAACAATGTAAGCGCCGAATTGAACATCATGTCCTCGAATGCATTTACTTACTAATTTTAAAAACTTTAGAATGTTGCAACAATTGTACTAATGTCAACGGAAATTAGTTTGAATGTAAGCGTGGTTGGTAAACGTGATTATCAACGCTAATAATAGCAATAGGTTCCATTTCTGTAGCATAGTAGCCAGAACACAGCCCAGGAAAGAGTTGGTGATTTTTCAAAAATCTGTTATTGTACGACGTCACAAACCTAGCCCGACTTCATGAATTACATGAAGATTAACTCTAATGAAGAAATAATTTTTAACTCTAATTATCAGAGAACGAAGCCATTAATATGAAACTAGGCTTAAAGGGGATTTTATTGACAATTAAATCGTCAATTTATAGTTATTTCAAGACTCAGTTGGTAACGTTTCTACACAATCTAGCTGTTGTGTCTCTGTATTTTGCAAGCATTAAGGCGCAAATCTTTTGTCAGAATTCCTTGAAAAATGCATGTACGCCCGATGTTCAATTCTTGGGCATGACATCGGATGGAAGTATTTGGTCATTCGGCAACACTGGACACTCACAGTTGCGATGTTGTCAGCCGATCTGTTGATCTGTGAATAAAAGTTTTATCCCTTTCTTTCGCGCCAGCAAACAAGATCCAAATAAATAAAGACAGAACACTACAAACCAATCTTTATGAATCCGGTCCTGTTAAGGAAAAAAAATTCCAACTCGAACCGTGAAGGAGGGTGGACTTAATAATTTTTCAAGATTAACAATAAAAACCATTGTCCTGCGACCTGTGTACTCCGACAGGAAAAAAGGAACACAAAGTTGTTCAATTAATATATTCAGAGGCATTTCGTGCTTCTCAACTTCGGTACTCTGACGGTCACCCTCTCCCTCCCGCCCATCGCCACCACCCATCGCAGCCCATCTCTACTGCCACCTCATTCCAACTCGGTACATTATGCTTTCGGTTTTAATTTTTTATTCTTGAAAATATTCCACCGAGATTAATAAGGCTTGAAATGTCTGGGCTAGGAGCTGTGGGGCGAGAATTAAATATGAAAAAGGGAACCTGCGTAAAGGTAAAACGGTCGAGGGGGGTACAGAGTATACAGAGGCGTGCTAGATCGAGGAAGGGTCGGAGAGGTGGTGATATTTGCAGTTAATAATCGCTGTACGTTTAAAATTGTGTTTTTTTTGTATTCCGGGAGAAAATCCGGGTCCCTTGTTTCTCGTTAAGACTCTCTCCTGAAAAAAAAAACTCGAATTCTAGCCGCCTTCGTTCCAGGTATATTATACGTAATTCGTTGACTCGAAGCGCCTGAAAACGTTTGATGAATTCAGATGGAAGGAATTAATGAAAATTTTACGCCTCGAATTGGTAGATAAATGTTCGCGAAAAAAAGAAAGAAGGATGTTAAAGACAGGCGAAAGTTTTTAATATGAATATATACTACGAAGTTGGTATTATTGTATGGGTCGATAAAGAAGTTATTACATTCAAAGGTTATAAAAAATGCCGTAAAAAATTATGACAAACAATTTATATTCGTGAAAGGACAGAAGTTAAATAGGAAGGTTCTTTAAAAAAAACGCACGCTTAGCAGGGAGTAGTGCTAATATAATCAGCTAAATATTCAATAATAACCGGAAAAAAATGTTTTATTAGTTTTTGAGTTAAGAGTCACCAACCGCTTCAGATTAGTGCATTTTTTATGTTATTGTTAATCGTGAATGTCTTCTTCTCCGCTTAAGGTGCTGTAGTGACTGCTGAATTTATTTCTTAGCCCTTCATATCGAGAACAGTGAATTAAACCGCTTTTGTAGTAGTATTGACCAAATAGAGGCCCACAAATAATTGGCAATATATGTAGGTATATATATTCTATCTGTTCCAAACGATGTGCTTTTAAGAGGGACTATTGTTTTACTAATAATACAAACTGATTTCACATCACCTTGAAGCTTTGTTCGTACTACCCAAGTGTAAGAATATTACTCTTCCTAGAGGGTGTTTACTAATTGATCACAGAAACATGCCAGCTAACTGTTTGGTGGTGTGGACCTTGAATGTTTTGCTATAATATCTAGGTAGCATGACAAGTAGTAGATCCCAGATGTTATAAAAATTTCTCAAATAGACAGCTGGGTGATCAAATGTGTTGGAGCCATGTTGTGGCCGATCCTATCTTAGGCTCCCAGCAGATTAAATTCGAGTGATATTGTAAATCAAAAACGCGAAGGGCAAAAAGTGCGCAAAGTACGCAAATTTGAAAAAATACTCAGATTGTGTTTCAATATTGACTTTATGGCGCTTGGGTGCTCTTGTCTGATGTGCAGGTTGTTTTCCACAGGACACCAAATTGACATCATATATATCTACACATTTTACAATCATGCCTTAACATGTAGGTAGAGGGCGTAATTGACATATGCAATTGAATAAGTAATGGTGAATAAAGATCAAAGCTGTTACTGTCCAATAAATTTATTGGACCCTGGAGCTTGCTGGGGAAATACTATTGGTGCAACGGATCTTGTAAATAAAATTCTACGTTTAAATTAATTAAAAAAAAGCAATTATTGCATATGAGCAAATACGCTCCACAGAACTCCAACGTAGTTTCTGTACAGGCTCGACGCATTTTCTGGATCTATTGATGATAAAACTCCTATCGTAACACAAACGAGAAAGGTCTCGTACAATATGGAGGACTAAACGGTTAAAAGGCTTAGAATCCAATCCTGGAAAAGAGAAGAACGGTCTTTGTAGTACCAAAAACTACTACTAGGATCCTCCTTTGACCAAATTTGACCAAATAAGCGGTTTTAATACTTCAACATAGTTTCTGGTTGAGCAAATTACCATTTTTGATCACCGACGTAGTTTCTTTATAAGATCTGCCGCAGTTTCTGATAAATCAGCAACAATGCAGCTTTATAACTCTGACATAGTTTCTATTCATATTCAACACAATTTCTGGATGTGAGCAAAAAAATTGTTTTACAGCTCCATAGTTTGGGAACTTACATTCTGCTGTATTTAACTCAAAGTATGAATTATGTGTCTTATAGCTCGGTATAAGGCTCTAAGTAAGTGTGGAATTTACATACTCGTACATTTGAAAGAATAATGAATATACAGGGTTGCCCACTTGGCCTTCTTTCTTAAATAGTACGTTTAATATTGATTTTATCAGAAAATGTTAAGTACATATCTCATTCGGACGTTTCTCGTTTACAATTTAAACATATTTTGAGTTCCCTAAGCACCTCGGTTTCATCTGTACAGGACCGTACTTGGTTATTTTAATGGAACACCCTATATATTTTTATATTTTTGATATGTACATCGAATTTTAAGTCAACATTATTATGACTTTTATCCGTATAAGTCTACCCCTTTAGGAGAAAAAAAAAGTTTTTTTTTAATTTCCACCGAAATTACTGTTCATTTAAAAAATCGTATCTATTCAATCCTTGACTGAAAAGTGACCAAATTCGAGATTATAATAAACTAGAATGTGTTTTAATTTTTTGTAGGTTGAGTTTTAACGAAATTTATTGTAGAGGAACTTCGATATTTCTTTGACAAGCGCAGAAAAATTGGAAAAAATTATTATTTTTTAATGGAACATCCTGTATATTTTATCACGAACTGAACTTCCTTACTGGTTTACTATTATTTTTTGTTAAACATGGCCTCAATATTAAACGTAGTATTTAAGAAAATCATCATAAAGTAGGTGGTTGATATATTCAAATGACATGAAATTAATAATAGAATGCGATAAAAAATACTTATTTTAAGTCTTTAACTCTGGAGCAAGTACACTCTCACTGGCAATATCTGTGAGTGAGAAGCAATTACTCGCAGAGAAATATTATCTTGAGTTAAAACAGACTGTTTCAGTTCAAAACAATCCCGTATTTGTATATCCGCAAAACTATATTGTGTTATCACAAGAATATTATTATCAAGAAAATTGTTTTGACGCAAAACAACATTGTTTTAATGTAAGAATATAATGGATTTGTAAGAGTTCCGTATGTCGACCACTGAATTGACAATTTGTGGGCAATTTAACGGAAAGTACAGGTTTTACTGAGTCCAAAACGGTCCCTCTTTTCTTGCGGAGATTAGTCTTAAGATACCTAAAAACCGTTCTAAAAAGTGTTATTTCTAGGTTATGTTTCGCTAGTGTTTTGACATTTCTGCGAGGATTTTCTGTTGATATCCAGTCAGAATTACGAAATATCGAGCGGCAATTTAAAAAAAACTTCGTCCAGCAATATAAAAATAATAATCATTTTTTTATTTTGCAGTATCTCTTAAGAGGCAAGTTCAGTGCGAAGTAGTAGAATTCGCTGCCAATAGGGGACGGTCGTGTAGTTTACGAAAACGAAGAACTGTACGCTTGGTAAAACACCTTACTTACAGCTTTGGCCATATGTTGGTAGATAGCGAAAATGTAAATCACAAATTCGTGGCATCTGGCAGTATTACTTCCGAATTACGATATTTCTTCGACTATATCACTCACATTTCTGTCAACCAATCACACAGTTGGAATTCCTTAGCAACAGCCAATGACATTCATATTATAGCGAAAAAATCACGTGTGGATTTTAATAAGTGGTAAAATCACTCGTGGTTTTATCAATGCTAATGGAGTACTATCTCATTTCCTTAGTTACCAGCCAAATTACATGGCAAAATGAACACAACCGAAGACAGTAAATTATGAAATTCGTGATATAGTCTTTTTAAATACAACGCGTGACCAAGATTTTCTCTGATAAAATTGATTTGGATAATTTGTTCGTGCTTGTTGATCTTAAATAATTTCCCGAAGGGCTCGTGAAATTATTATCTCAACAAGCACTTACAAATTATCCAAATCAATTTTATCGGCAAATCTTCGTCACTTGTTATATTACTTATGAAAAACAAGTATACGTAAGAATAAAAAGTCTCAAAATTTTATCTTTATTTATGTAGGTACACAATCCATTCTGTCTTTGTAGTAAAAGAATTACAAATTGCTTCATAATCACAAAGTATATCGAAATGTGGAGGAAAGTTCCTCTTTGCGGTAAATAAACATCAACAGAAAAATATAAAGTGTCACAAGAAAAGTTTTCAGAGTAGGACATGTCGGCTATCTACTAATTCTGACCCAAAATATTTCCAGTAGTAGTTAATTAATTTTGGAAGCATAGTTCGTTGTGTGAAGTCGTGATCAATGTTTATTGTTTCAATATGAGTTCCTTTTGGAGTCCAGACTATAAAATCACATAGTTTTCGTTGAGAAATAAAGAGCTGCCCTTGAATCTGGTAATAGTTGTTATGCTTACGATCCAGACTCAAGTTTTTGCTGTTTTTGTCGAGGCGGAGATAAAAGCTTTTAATTTTCTCTGCATCATCTTGTCGAGAATATTGTCTGGCGGAATAAACAAACTTTCCTTTTATGCGTCGGATGTAAATGAACACCCGTCATGTTCACCTTTCGTGGATAAAACGGCATTCTTACAATAGCTTTCTTTTTGCAGCCGTTTCCAATCGTTGGAAGTATTGGAAGCGTACTTACTAAACAAAGCTAATAGTAACTTCACTTCTTTCTCAATATCAAATATCAATTGCAAACGCAGAAAGAGTGCGATAAATACAAGATACAACTTATTAGTTTTGTCTAGCTAGATATCAGATCCGGCGATGCACCGATTTCATTTATAAAATGTTCTTTGCTTATGCGCGGTAATTATGGTGACTGTTATGCACCTAGATTATTTGAAGTTACGATTTGGTTACGATGTTGGTAGCAGTCTGGAGGCGGACGATGTGAATCAGATGTGACATGGGGAATTTTCGTAGTTCAGGATAAGTAACTAAATATTTGAAAAAATGGGCGTGATTTAGTTCCCGCCGCGCATGTCCATTAGCGATTTTGTTCTAACTGCAACCGGTCCATTATTTGTTGCAATATCTGTATCGCATTCTGTCTTCGACGTACGATTTCGTCATAGTGCCATCTATGTAAGAAGAAGCGAAACTACTAGCAAACATAGAGGTTGTCGTCACTGCTTTAACTCCATAAGAAGTAATGGAACGACTTTCCAGATTTAATTCTGAAGTTTCTGTTCATAAAAAAATAATGAAAAAAATTGAGTATTATCTACATTATAATCTTAATATCTCATACATTTTTGAATAAAATCGTTTGAACCGTTAGCTAAATAAATGGAATTTTGGATAAGAAAATGCAATTACAGCTAAACGGCTCTAACAATTTTGTTCAAAATTTGAGAATACTTTTACTAGAAAATCTAAAACTTACACAATTTTTTTCATTTTTTTTCTATGATTTTTAAGGAAAACAGGACTGAACTTGACTCTTAATAAAATTAATAAGTAATATATATCTCAGTGACTAAAAAACATACCTTCTTTTGTCTTTTATTAAATTTACCCAGTGAAATTTGATGTTAATGCATGAAATTTATTTTTAAAATAATTATTTACGTGTCACACACAATAATTAAATGTGTAAATTAATATTAAGAAGAAAATTATGAATATTTAGATACTATTTTGACTAAATTTGAAGATATTTTTAATCTATTAAATGTTATTAATTGCAATTAAAACTAAGCTAATTCTTTAGATACGTTCCTATTTTATATAATGTATTTGCACTGAATTTAATAAAATACAAGAAGAGATGTGTTTTAGTTACTGAAACTTGTCAATTTATTGTATTAAAAGATACTAATGACAATTTTTTCATTCCCGAACGATGTTTCAAAATTGCTGCTCGATATTTCGTAATTGTGACTGGATATCAACTAAAAATCCTCGCAGAAATGTCAAAACACTAGCGAAACATAACCTAGAAATAGGTAACACTTTTTAGAAAGATTTTTAGGTATCTTAGACTGATCTCCGCAAGAAACGGGGTTCGGTTTGGACTGTACTTTCCATTAAATTGCCAATTCAGTGGTCGACATTCGGAAGTATAGCCAATGGATTTACTTCAAGTACAACGTTTGGTTGAAATTATTCCTCCAATTCCCATGAAGCTAAAATACACTTCACATAATGCATTATTAAATATGTACTTTTATTACTGCAAATGTCCACGCCTTAACCGCAAAAAACTTATATGTATCTAATTCTTGCAAAATGGTGCACGCAGATAAAAATGCACGTATAAACGCTTCATATACACATATAATCTCGAACGAAGCTGCTCGAAATTTGCAATTCAGCTATTTCACAAATAAGGAAGTTATTCAGATCAAATACGTATTTTACAACAAATATAGTCTAGATTGTATTAAACGCATTTACTTATTCCAAGAAAATGTGTTTGAATCAAAACAGAAATATTCTAGCCTTAAAAATATTTGGGTAAAACAGTATATTTTCTTAATTCAAGAACATTTTTCTCTGTGTGTATCATGGCGCCACAACATTTCATATCTTGGAGAGATATGAATGCAAGCCTAACTTTCAAGAACCACATGAATTACAACATCCATCGCTATCTTCCTAACACAATTGCTTAAATACCACATCCACTGTTGCAGTAAAGTGTTTTATCTTAAAATTTTTAATGCATCTAACCTTTGGACCAGCTGTGTATATATTGAAGACCATGAAAGAATTTCTATACTATATGACTTACTCTTCGTTCATTTTGACACCCTGATTTGAATTCTGGTTTAACATTTTCTTCGTCACATCAGGTGTTTGGGTAAAGGAAAGTCTGAGTTATTAAAAACAATTTCAAAAACAAGTTATTATCATTATGATGATTGACCTTAAGTTCTGTCGTTACAAAATGGTTCATGGGATAAACGAAGTTGATTTTGAAAGACGTATGAATGCATGTCAGGCTATCTTTTAAATCATGTCTGGATATGCAATTTTATTGGCCAGTGATGCAGCCCATTGCTGTTTAACTAGCTTTTTAATTGAAAAAAAAATATCGTTATTGGACAGCAGAAAACTCATGATAGTCAGATATCCCTCTGCATAGTTAGCAAGTAACAGTTCGGGCAATGGTGTCTGCATTTGGAATATGTGTATTTAAAGAGAATGAGAGAACTCCTGTTACAGTGACATCCGCTAGTTATGTTCACATAAAAATACACACATCACCTGTCTCAATGTAAGTTTTAAATTAATTATATATTCCACGATTGCGTTATTCCACATTGAAGCGACTTACCATGGCCGTCGCAGTCACCCGATGTAACTGATTTCTTTTTCTGATGCAAACTTTAAAATGAAATGTATAACAGCCGTCCTACAACTATCAATGTCTTGAAGAAAGCAATCACCGGAAATGAACAATATCTCGCCTGAAATGGTAGCGTGTGTTATGCAAAACTTTAGAAATCTCGTAACTGATGGATACTATTTAGATGACATCATTTTTCAGAACTAAATTCTACAATCCTCTAAATATTTTTCAAAATAATTTTATTCTATTGATTAAGCCAGTTTTCATTTACTGCATTTGGAAATTCATCTATTTTCTCTGCAGAATCCTGTGGTACTTTGCAACCTATACTAAAACATAACCACAAATAGGTACTTGATAAAATGCAATCACAACTTACTACTCGACACTTAGTTCACTCTTATATTATGTTATTGCTCATTTCGATCTTTTCCGCTTGTGTTCACTCTTTAACAGCCTCTCTTCATTCCCTCTTGTCTTGTTAGTCACTCGTTCAGTGAATGACTGTAGCAAATAGTCTGTGTGTAGAGATAACAAGTATAAAACTCTCCAGTTTTTAACCGGGTGAGTTTTTTATCGTGAGACAACGGAATATCTCTAAAACACTGCATCCAATCAAAAAAAGATCTGAATAAGATTTGTTATAATATAGGGAGCTCACTGAATAGTGCCAAACTGGATCGACCCCCCCCCAGAGTTCGAGGGGGGACAACTTTGAAATCTTAAATGGGAACCCCCATTTTGTATTGCAAATTCGGACTCTACGCCCTCAAGTATGTAGTTTTTGTTTGAAACTCTTTTTTCGATTCGTAACAAATTGCGCTGTAATCCCAAAAAGCATGGTTGTAAACGTCTAGAAAAAATACTCAAAAAAGAGAAAACATGATTTTGTGTTTTTTTTTAAATTTTAACATTAAATAACATTTCAAAAAGCCATTCAACAACGAAGAAGTTAACATACCCATTTCAGAAAATGTGTTCGAAAATGAGCCCTTCCACGTCGTTACATTTAGTTATTCGTAATTAGAATGCTATTCAACGATACAAAATCGTACTTTATTCAGTAGTTAGATTATTAATTGTTATTCCAATACAAATTAGTTAGTGTTGAATATTTGAGATTAACATTACAAGAGAGAATTGAAATGATTTACATCTATGGAGAAAGTAGTAGAAATATCGAGACTACTGCTAATCTTTACTCATAACGTTTTCCCGCCAAGATGCCATCATGCGCGTTTTTTTACCGAGTCGTTCAACAGTTCACTAGCGAAGGACAGCCAAGAAAACGTACTCACCGAAACACAGTTACTGGAGAAAATAATAAAATTGCAGTATGAGCTACAGTAGCTAATAATCCGCACATTAGTACTCGAGAAATAGCTCGCGGATGTGGAATTTTTCAGTCCACTATCTGCCAAATATTGAAGCGTAGGAAACATCCATTTATATGTTAGAGTTTCCATGCATGAAGAACTTCATGGCGGCGATTTTCAAAATCGAGTGACATTTTGTCAATGGGCGCTTCAACGGATACGGATAAGATAATCCCAATTTCTTTGCTCGAGTATTATTTTCTGACGAAGCGACATTCAAAAATCACGGTACGGTAAATAGGCACAACATGCATTATTGGAGTATCGAAAATCCCCATTGGTTGCGCCAAGTTGAACATCAACATCCTTGAAACGTAAATGTTTGTGTGAAATAATTAGCAATAAGCTTATTGGTTCATATTTTATCGATGGAAACTTAAATGGTGAAAAATATCGAAACACCTTGCAGAACGAACTTCCAGTGTTTCTTGAAGACCTCGCCTTGGGCGTACGTCAAACAATGTGGTTCCAAAATGACGGTTATCCAGCACATTATTCAAGAATAGCACGAGAATATCAGATCGAGCCTACAATCGTCGTTAGATCGGAAGAAGTGGTTCAGTGTCTTGCCTATAAGATCGCCAAATCTTACTTTCCCTGACTTCTTTTTTAGGGCCACTTAAAGTCTGAAGTTTATAGAAGTGCCAACCACTGGAAAACATGATTGAGCGAATCACCAACGCTTGTTCAAGGATTACGCCGGAAAATTTGTGTAAAATCATTCCAATTGCGGATAAATAAATGTAAGGAAGTGGAAGAGCACATTTTCGAACACATTTTCCAAAATTGATATGATGAAGTAAAGTTCTTCGTTGTTGAATGGCTTTTTCAAATAATGTTATTTGATATTAAAATAAAAAACACAAAATTATGTTAGATCTTTTTGAGTTTTTGGTTGGGACGTTTACAACCATGTTTTTTGGAATTACAGAGCAATCTGTTACGAATCGAAAGAAAAGTTTCAAACAAAAACTACATACTCGATGGCGTAGAATCCGAATCGGCAATACAAAATGGGGGTTCCCATATTAGATTTCAAAGTTGTCTCCCCTCCCTCTCTGGGGGGGTGAGGTGGGGGATCGAGTTCGGCACCATCCAGTGAGCCCCTACGTTATAACAAATCTAATTAAGATCTTTTTTTGATTGAATGCAGTGTTTTAGAGATATTCCGTTGTCTCAAGATAAAAAACTCACCACTTCTCCAAAAATTTTTGTCTATAAAAGCTTTCCATGCGTCTTCTTCAATTTTTGTCATCATTGTCACAAAATTCTTGTATTTAATTAATTTTTAAATATCGAGTTCAGGACATATACCAAAACCAGCTGAGTGTTTTTTGACTGCTCTGTTATCCTATTCTCACAAAAAGTAAGGAAATTTGGTGTACCATCTCATTTACCCCAGCATTTTTAGATTGCAACTTAGTGTCTACTCCTCCTTTTTGACATAGGAACATCTATACATTACATGTTGATGTACATGGGTTTGTTCGATGAAAATTAATTAGCAAATCCTTTGCTGGACGATTTGACATTGCCTGACTCTGAGTTTCGTCATCCCGAGCAAAAATATGCTAGTTATGGATGTCTCTATGCACCCTGGTAGAAATGACTTCAGTGTTTTCTGTATATCTTTATCTTTATGTTGGTCATCATTCATATTGATTTCTGCCCATTACTAGCTGCCATCCTGTGTATGATAAAATTTATCTAAATTGTAATCCTAATCCGAATATTGCAACAATAAAAGGATCTAAGAAATTAAGTCTAAAAAATAAATATAGCTTGACTTCACATTACCATATATCAACACCAGTCTACAACCAAAAGAATTCTGATAAATAACTAAAGGCACTAATGTTAATGATCCCACAGTTTCATTGATCATCATATTTACCATCACCAAATATTGGAGAGCGAAAATCCTCTTCCATACCTACACCATATTATTTGACTAATATCTCTCCTACGCTGCCGTTAAAAAGCGTAAAAAATAACTTTCACAATCTAAACTTGTTCCCTAACTAAATACACCGCCATCGCACGGTAAATTTAAAAATTATTATACCCGAGTTCCCTATTTACAATTACAACCGCTCCTCCAATATTTTTCTTTTAATTGCCGCCGGTGCGGCTCGTATTTAGCGCGGTCGACGAAGCCCTGGAAATATCTCCAATAAATAACGAAAAACCTGGATATTAAAAGATAAAACGCCGAGCGTATAATTTTTTTTTCACCTCCTACTACTACACTCTCCTCTCCTACATCGTTCTGTGTTGCCGTCGCAGGACAGAAAGAACGCTAATCAGAAAGAGATCGACCATCGGCAAAGCCGGTGAGTGCAAGGGCCTTACCGTAAAAGAGCGGAAAAATCTCCGGAATCGGTTAGCTGTTGCAAACAAAAAAAGAGCGCGCTTGCAACGGATGCCCATCGATGATTTAACGTTTTCGACTTCCCGGATGACCGGAGAGCGAACGATATTGAAAGAGATTTCGATTAAATGAATATCCGTGTTGGTTTGTTCTTTGGTGTGACAGGAGGTTTGTGCGTTAGGGCCTAATTTTTTATAATATTGATTTTTACTGAGCCATTCATTTGGGAAGTCTTTATCGGAATCATTTTGTGTACGAACAATTCAGCAGTTTTATGACTGCATAGAAGTCAAAATGTTCATTACGATTGTTGTAAACTCATTATCGTCTTAAATCCAACGAGCTCTAAGATCTTTTCGCTTCTGTTACAGTAGAATAGGGA
Organism: Holotrichia oblita; assembly: GCA_023690525.1. Classification (NCBI taxonomy): domain Eukaryota; kingdom Metazoa; phylum Arthropoda; class Insecta; order Coleoptera; family Scarabaeidae; genus Holotrichia; species Holotrichia oblita. The sequence goes on along the minus strand of CM043023.1, from coordinate 14,300,648 downwards.
AGCAAACTTTTCGATGGGACAGAGACTCGCGTAACGATGACCCAATGTGTGAACGATGTTTGAGACCTCGAACTGTGAAGACATGTTATGAAAATGCTGCTCTATAGGACCGATAGTACGAAGTTTCTATTGTTTGTAATGGTGTCTGTTTATGTAAAATAAGTTTCCTACAAATTTTGCATCAGGATGAAGGTGGATTTCTCACTTCTTACGCACCAACAAAAACTGTTGAGCAATAAAATTTCTGATCAGTAATTAATATCCCTTTAAATCCGACGCTAGACTCAAAAAGTTATTCAACAATATTTCGTAACACGCTGTCGAATTTGACAAAATGTCGCCCTTTAAAATATAGATTGAAATATCCCAAAATTATGAAACCTCCTCAAGATTAAGACATAACCGTTTTACATTAATAGCAATTTATCAAGATCCAATTACCATTTTTCCTCGGGAAACGTTCTACCTAAAAAATTCTGCCCGCAATAAAACGATCATAATTAAATGATCAGGAGACCCTATATCTATATATACCCGCATATAGCCGACAAGGTAGCCGAGCAAACGATAGGAACATTAACATTATAGGGAATTTTTCAGGGAGATTGCGTCTTAATCTCCGTTATTGCCTAATTTAAATCGGTCCCGGACTCAGGGGCTCCTTTTATATATATTTTTCATCCTAGTCGCCTCCGCACTCCGCTATCCGTCGCTCTATATCCGCATCTCTGTCTCTCTATCTCTCTTATAAATTATCGAAATTATTATATTAAAAAATCCATCTAAGAAGTCAAAGGAGCCATTATCCTCACCGAACTCTGTTTAACTAATAGCTATTTTTCGGTGCCGTGGGCGATTTTTTTCTTTCTTTTTTCGTCCCCTTCAGCGGTAAAAATAGAACGGTGTAATTATGGAAGGGGGCAATATCGAAGAGAATGGGTTCGCTTCTATACTACACTGTTTTCCAGCCGCGTATCCAGAATTTCTCATTATTTTTCGAAATGATTTTCTCGGTTATTTTGCTTAGCTAAAAGATAATAGCAGTTTTAGTAAAAAATATACGAGATGACTCCAAGTTCTATGCAACTTAAGACTCTCAAAACCGCAACAATACATAGTAGGCACTGCGGATACATGTTGCTGACGTCCACGCTTCTGGCGATAAAAAAACTACATATAATGTTAATTTGCATGTCTTTTGATGCATATAATTTTCAGATGCTTTATATTATAGCATTATATGTTTTACCATAACAAACATATGTTCAATACTTGACTTCGCCTACGTGTTAGTCAAAAATGTTAAAGATTCTAGAAGCCCTGTAGCAGAACTTGTAGATGATTCAGGACTACATAGAGAAGTCAGTATAGATGGTAGTGATTGCTTATTGAAGAAGGAAAGCGAGCATATTTATATCATCGGTGTTGTCTTCCTTTCCCGAATAAGTTCTCCATAACAGATTATTTGCTTCTGTATCCCACTCAAAGTTAGGATCTATTTTGTCCCAAGAGGCAATTGCTCCTGCTACTTTAACTACTCCTAATTTAAACTCGTTGACTGTAATATCCTGAGTACATGCAACATCTTCAGATATGGTTTCCTGTTCATGAAGTAGCCTTCTGTGCTTGTTCATTTCTAACAAATCATCACTTAGTAAATTATAGTCGGACTTCAGGAGCTCTGTATGCTCTCTACCTTGATGTTAGCGCATTATTTAGTATATAGTGCTCTGCATAAGTCAGTTAACCCTATCAGAAAACTATACAGGCTCGGCAACACTGTCCAGAAACTACGCGTGTGATAGTTGGTCATTTGATGACGTCATGGCAACCCGTAGAAAGTATACTCAAGAAGAACGGATCTGTCTGTTGACTCTGTACCTGCATTACCACGTCTGATGACGAGATGATCTTCAATGAGTTTGCGGTACAGTATCCTAACAGGCCTGTTCCTATGAAACAGATGGTGTAAAAACTAAACAAAAAGTTCCAAGAAACCGGGTCGGTGTTTGACGCACCGCGTAGTGGTCGCCTCGCAAGAGTAGTCACTGAATGGACCTTCCATCTTGTTGCCCAAACGTTGGTCGAGACACCCAACCAACCTGCAGTTCGTGCATCGCTTCAATTAGACATATCGGACCGCAATTTACATCGCATGTTGAAGAAACTGCAGTATCGGTGTTATCATCCACGTCTGATACATAAGCTAACAGCAGACGACCCTGATCTTAGACTGCCATTTTGGAAGTGGTTTACTGGTTGCGCGAAAGATGACGCACAATTTTATAAGCAAATTTTCTTGAGCGATGAAGCGCAGTACAATTGCGTTTACTGGGCTTCTGAGAACTCCCATGAAACCATTATATTGGAGTTAAATCTTTCTGGAATAACAGTATGGGCTGCAATTCACGCCCATGGTTTTCTTGGACCATATTTTTTTGAGAAAACCGTGAATGCAGCTAATTATCTAAAACTGCTTAACACTAAACACTTCAAACCCACTAAACACCAAGAAGTTTTAACTAAAACACCAACGCGTTTCAACAGCAACGCTGTCATTATCAAGGCGATAATAAAACTCAACTGGAAACGCGTTGGTGTTTTAGTTAAATCTTGTTGGTGTATAGTGGGTTTGAAGTGTTTAGTGTTCTACTTCTGCACCAAGAGATCCAGTGAAGAACTAAAATCCAGTGTTAGCAGGTATTCGATATTTCCAACAAGATGGTGCTCCACCCCACTTTCGTCTACAAGTTCGTGAATACCTGAATGCCGAATTTGGCATGTGGATAGGAAGAAAAGGACCCATTGAGTGTGACTTTTCTCTGTGGGGAGTATTTAAAAATATTTTCTACCCCATTACGTGATATAGAACAGTTGAAAGCAAGAATTGAAGAAGAATTTGACGCTCTCCGCGCGCATTTCGAAAAGGAAATATGCATTTCATCCATTAAATATGTGAAAATATGCACATGAAACATATAACTTAATTTTCACTTAATACGTTGTTCTTGAATTAGGTTCTAAAAAAGGAATAAAAACAAAATTTCATAACATATTATTTAATTATACTATACCTATACGTAATACTTAAAATAATTATAAATATAATACAAACAAATTGGTTCAATATAATACATTATATAGACCCAAGACTAAATTTATTCTTAATTGTTCGTTATCATAAAAAACAATTTAATAATACAATGTTTTTCTACATTTTCAATTGTAAATTTTTGGCGGTGATTGGTTAACACATCTTTAAACGAGCAAAAACTTCTTTCTACATCCACCAAAGTAATCGGTGCATATTTTAGTGCAGATATTTGTGCAGAGTCTAAATTAAGATATGTTTCAGGTTCACTGTTTGACAAAATTAATGATACAGCGAAAATTAACATTATTGAATTTATTTAATACAATTTTTCCTGTTGTACCTGGAACACTTTTCAATAACGATTCATATTGTTTAACTATTATTATTTTTTTCTTTTTATGTGTGGCGGGTGCTTAGTTTCAGCTGTATCACTTTAATGGCTATCACTGCAAGCGCAGTGTAGTTTTGTGTGTAGTTGTGTTCAATTGGCTTTGTGAGAGCATCATATCGCCTTTTATGATGCCGCGCTGTTAAACTTTGCTCCCAACAGCGAATGGCAAATCCGGGATTAAACTCTCTGAAAAAATGTCACCGTCCCTATATCCTCTCACAAAAATACCCGTTGCTTCAATTTTTTCATTAATGGGATATGTTTCTAATTAAAAAAACTATTACTAGTTGAATAAATCGGCTATACAAAACGCACGAAATTTGTAAAATTACAATTTACAAGCATCATGCTAAATTATGCAGACCTTCTAAACAGTCAAAATGCAAAAATCGCAAATATATGCAAAATATGTAATTTTTTTATTGAGGCATATGTTCTATTTTAATGTATAGTTCGGAGAATCCTAAGTAAAAACGAATAATTCCTTAAAATAACAAATATGCATTTTGCATTAAATCCTAAGACTAATCATCACTCTTTTCTTTTTGTTCTGTATGCAAATCGGTTAACTAACTTATGCCGGGCCCTGTACATATTCGATGGTATTGTGGTCAGATGAACGCGCTAACAATTCTAATGCCGTGATGCTTCATTAAAATAGTTTTGGAACAATTTTTAGAATTCAACCCAGTCCATTATGATCTGAAGCAAATTGATTACTAACGTTTAATTATTTACCTAAAAGCTAAATAAGAACATTTTTCTTAATACAGTCAACCATAAATTATATATACATTCTATTTATTTACAGACACTGTTGCCACAAAGTCCTCCATTATTTACACCACATGCCTTAATAGTCAACGAATCAAATACCCTGGTTGCAGTTATAGGTAAAAAAGGAGTCCTCGTGGTAGAACTACCTGATAGAAGTCCACCTTATGGAGCTTTTGGAAATAATAAGGAGCTAATTTACTGCAGGTGAGTTTACTGTATACTACTTCATACAATCTCTTCTTGGCTCTGCTTCTAATAGTATCACCCGGAGTTAATTTAATGTTTTGGGCAAAATTATTTTTATAACAGTTTCCTACTAATAAGTTGTGAAGTTTTAAAGGCAAGTATTCCTACAAATCGAGTATACAGCCTATAGGAATAAACACAATTCTCTATTAAGAGTAATTTATTAAGAATGACTATTATACAAAGAAGAATTATTAAAATTTTACACGGACTGCATGGAATACCATACAAGGGTTTTTAAATAATAGAAACAAAATAGAACATATTATTTTAGGAGATAATGGATCATTTTATCTAGTCTGTATGTCAAAAAATGTTTAAAATATTAGTGTTAACAATCATAGTCGTTTTCTAATTCAAATGAAATTTAGTAAATGTCTGACACAAGTGCTATTGTCTCGAATGTCAATGTTCTAAAAACTGAAAACAAAAAAAATTGTAGTGCATCGTGTAATGCATCGAATGGCAGCTGTTCATATAAGTAAACTTTTCATCTTTATATATAAAAATAGGTCAAATTTTGCAAAGGAACATGTATACAGTGTGTCCCCGGATAGTGTTGACGAGAGGAAAAAATCTGTATTATTGATTTTACGACAAAAATTCATTCTTTATAAAAAGTTCTGCTTGTTGGGTAGATAAATTAACAATCGGAAAATCAAAGATTAAATGTACAGAATGTCTACAAATTAAGATAACGTGAAAATGCTTCAACAGAAGTGTATCATTTATTACGTTTTAGAGTTTACTGTTAACAGACAAAGTTCTTTAACAACATAAAATTAGTTAAAATACAAAATTTTAAGTCCAAAGTTTGAGTATTATGATTGTAAGTTGGTAAGTTTAATTGAGATAACGTGTTATCTGGAAATTAATGTAGATAATCATAATTAATCTTGGCGATCAAAGGATGCCCTGCTCATGCGACGCTTTTGATATGGCAGTGATTGACAGATCAGTTCGGAGAAAGATGGATGGGAAGATTTGGACCATTCAATTTTCCTGCTAGATCACCTGACCTGACAGCTTTTATTTTTTTGTGGGGTATTTTGTAGCAAAAAGTATACGTAAATGACCTGCCGCATAATCGGGAAATACTAAAAGCACGAATACAATGCGGTGAATGAGATAAATGTACCACAAACCATATTAAAAGGGCGGAGGTATGTGTGGAAGGGGTGGGCTTGTAGAGTAATTTTTGTCGACTTTAATTAATTGAAATTTAGTACTTAAACTATAAAACATGCAATAAATGATACTCTTCTGTTGAAGCATTTTCATGTTATCTTAATTTATGGACATTCTGTACATTTAATCTTAGATTAAAGGTTAGTTTATCTACTCAGCAAGCAGAACTTTTTATAAAGAACGACTTTTTGTCGTAAAATCAATAATAAAGATTTTTCCTCTTGTTAACTCCATCGTTGGACACACTGTATATTGAGCCTTAAAATAAATTTTCAGAGGATGCCATGAATTAATTTCAGTTATGTCTTAGATTGATTCAAGGATTTAACCTACGTATGTCCTACTCAATCTGACGTTTAGATGAAATTGTTAAGTAAAAGTAGAACCAACTGACAGTCTTCAAGTTAACCTAACATTCAAGTCTAAGGAAAAGATAATTATTAAGTATTGATTGTTGAAATGTGTAAATAACAATCACTTGTTGTAAACTACAATTTCTTTCGAGCGTTTTCTGTTTGAAAATGAAAAAATACTGAAAAATAAAATTGGAAAACTAACCTCGAAATTCTAATATTTTCAACTTCAATATGATTATTTATGAATGACACTTCTCAGACAGCTAGTCAGCACTAAAGGCTCTAAGGACCTACACTTTCGAGTGAGCAGACAGTCCCACGGACTGTCTGCTCTGGGCTAGAGCCATTTGATGGTCTCACCAAAAGCCATATAAGAGTTCATCTCCAACAGTGGGAAAGTGGACAAAAATTTCGTACTGGGCTAACACCCCAAAACTAAAACAATCAAAAGAGTACTTTTCTAGCTATCACGGCAAAATCTCTGCTGAAGCTCAACAGAAGAGACCTCAGCACCATCACAGCTTTAATCACTGGCCACGGTCCTCTTGGGTACCACCTGCACTGTAATAAATACCGATTCTGTTCGGAACTAAAGGAGACAACTGCAACTGCGAGGTGGTGGCAGAAGCGCCACTACCTCGAGCGGGCCTTCTTTAGAAGTCTGGAGATCAATTTGCACTAAAAACTTAAGGGGTACTCACAATAGATCTTACAGGTTGCAGTCAAGAGAGAGAGCATTGCCTACACAACCCGCATCTAATCTAATCTAATAAATGACGTTTCGAAGTCACTCAGGCGTGACTTGTATGTCTATCTCAGTCGTGCATAGCGTACCTTAGATAAAAAAATTTTGGCTCGCTAGATTTAAATCTATTACATAGCATAAAGGAATGTTGGAAATTTCAATCCTCGCACACAGACACGTGTTTCGGACTTCTTTGTACTCATCAATGATATCACGTAATTCTATCTGTTAAGCAATTACTAGACAGAACAAGCAATCGAGGAAGTATTTGTCAGTGTATCACGTTGATGAGGACGAAGAAGTCCGAAACAAGTCAGGATTGACCACGCAAACAAAGTTTCTGTTTGACGTGTGTGTTGTCGTAAAGCATTTTTCTATGTAGCAAGTTTGTACCTACCTGTTGCATTCTGGGTTCCAGTTCTGGGTTTGAAATTATTCATTCATTCATGATTTGTTCTGGCTTTGGGTCAATATTCAAAATCCACTGAGTAGACTTCTTGAAACCTAAAACAATCATTTAGACATGTCGGTGCAGTATCCCAAACAACATCTTCGTTTTACAAGATAATGTAGGAAAAATGGTAGTAAACCCTTAACGATTCTTCAAAACAGACGACAGTTTCTCCTATTGGGTTTAAAAGGTTAAAATCTAAGATATTTTTGTGCAGAACAAAAGGAAACTTATTTAAGCTTTCTATTGCTTTTTCCATTGACAAGTATGACATTGGAAACGAATTCTTGGATATTGTTCAAATAAAATACGTTCTATCAACCATTTTAGTGTCAGTATACGCCAAAAGACATTATATAAAATAGAAACGAAGTGGCGACATAAATAAGGGAGTAAATTGTGAAGAAGTTTAATTTAATGCTAAACGTATACTATGATATCAGCAGCAATGGTAGGCAAAAGAGGATATACTCTGCTACCGAAAACAGGGTACGTGCTGGGGGCGGAGTGGAAGATGGGGCACATTATATAATAGCTTTCGCGTTGCACTGACAGATATAATGGAAGTTTGAAAATTTCGGGACAGGTGTTGCCACCTTTACCCCGTATAAAGCGCGCTACGATGACACTTTTAAAGAAATTAAGGGATGACGCCGGTTATCCGGGCACCCCCACGGCGATTCCACTCCTTTTGCCAGCGCGAAGGGGATGAGGGTTGTACGGCGGACGAGGCGACACAGCACTTGATCGTGTAACCCTTTAAGAGGCCGCCCGCTCGACAACCCCTTTTTCCTTAAACATTTAGTTCGATGAAGTTGGTCGCGTCGTAGTAGGCGGAGGCGAAGTTAAAAAGATCAAACGTTTAAGGGATGCTTGCGGACGGATTAATTTAGCCGAGAAGCGGGAAATGAGAATCGTAAATAAATAAAAAATGAGCGGAATTGGAAAATTGTAACGAGGAAAAACGAACGAAGTAGTACTAATGCGGCATTTTTAAATTCTGTACTGCGTGGACGATGTTGAGATTTTTATATTCGTGAATTTAATGAGTATGTTTATTTTCATGGAAAATACTTCGGATTTTGCCTATTTCTTTAGAGCTTGTAGCAGCGTAAAGTTTACTATTGCAGAAATGCTTATAATTATACTTTTAACTTTTCCATTCCCATGAGGAGACCAGTAGTTGTTTCAAAGTTTTCTATACCTTCAGTTTCTCCATACTATTTTAGATCCTGTTTTATAATTGCCATTAAATAAATCGGCGATGTTTTTATTATCTATTATCTTCTTTTTTATTTTATTTAATCTTCATATTTCCTCTCATGTTTCTTAGAGGCTTTTGTATCGTTTCCTATCTGTTTCTATAGATATCGTTCCTTCAAATCATTTCCGTCCACTTCTCTGTATATACCTTCTCTATTTGATGGATCCAATGTGTTTATTCCTCGTGTTTTTTTCATGCGTTCAATTTTCATTCCGAGCGTGAGAAACTACTTTATCGATGTAGTCCATGTCATTTGCAAAAAAGAATCCGAGTTTACAAACAAAAGAACAATATGGCAAATATTTCAATGTATTGCAGTTACTTCTGCTACTTTTCCCTTAATTTAAAGTAGTTCATCCTGTATATGAACTTAGAATTAAGTTTTGTAGCATTAATGTGACATTAAAAAATCTTCGGTATTACTAATAGGATGCTCGAGGAAAGTTTAAAAGGCACCGTCCTCCATATTAATCTTGAGCGATACAAAATAATTACAACGTTATTACTTCGTCCGGGTGTGCAGCGCGGAGGCCGGCTCACTCTTCCAAGTGAAAGGGATCCTCGTGCCCGTCTCCACGGCACTTTTGTGCGCGGTAAGGTGGGTTAAGTTTGCGAGGCTTAGGCGACACAGACAGCAATTAGGAGCAACGGGTTCGCAAACCATAAATTACGAAATATTTCTATACGGGCTAACTTTAAATAATGTCACTTTAAAACAAGCGAGAAGAGCACCGGTGGCAATATAGCTCGTGTATCTCACGATCAAACTTGTACCTCGTGTAATCTCGTTCCACAGGTGCGATTATATTCGTTTCAAATAAAACTGGATGAAATCACGTTAGATGTATTTTTCAATGCAATTTGGGCGCTAATTCGTTACATTCAAAATATTAAATTAAAATTTGGATATATGTATATCCAAATAGGTGTCACGAAACACTTTGACACTATTCCTTCTAAAATATAATGAAGAATTGAAGAAATATTATTATTACAAACTATATAAGCAGCAAAACTAAAAGTTTACATAAAAACTGTACCAAAACTTTTAAGTTGGCAATACAGGACAGTGGGAAGCTTCCAAGAAATGTAAAGGTCAAATTACATACGATGTTATGTTTGGCTGTTCGAAGAAGTTTATAAAGCTGCTTAGATGATAAAATGTATTTACATTTGCAAACAGGAATCGGATGGTGCTTCTAAGAAAAGTCTCTATAAACAAGAATTTACTGACACTGACTGCGATTTAGATTAATCTTCAATTTTTGTAACCACTTTAGTTCATCATCAACCTATTATTGTACCCCAACTTTATAAAATAAATAAAATTGAGGATGGAATCAATAACTTAAGATCTGCAGAATACATTGGCAATAGTAAATATAAATAAATAAAGTTGGTATAATTTTTGCGGATACTTTTTGATCAGCCACCTGCAACATTTGTTTGGCCAAACCGCAAAACCAACAAAAGTTGGCCAAGAACCCGTCTTTGAGGTATTCCCTTCTGAAATATTAAAGAACTTGACCCTGCATCATGTAATTCCACATAATATAATCTATTCTGCAAATAACTAGAATATGAATCATATGCAACTCTCATAATAATAATCAGCCAGATCAAAAAGCCTTACTTAAGTTCAAATCCTCGTGTGAACAATCAAGAAATCCTTATATGGCGTATACAAGTATATCACTATAATTAAAATATTATTACATCGCAAAACAATAATAAACACAATAATGCATAAATGAAATAATTTTTTCCTGCTAAAGTTACTCACTAATGTAATTCCAGAAATGTTCCTAATTGCAAAATTATTATAAAATCAACGCTCATACACGCTGATACACAGGAAATAACACAGCTTCTCGCTTTAATTCTCCAACCTCGTTGCCAAGACTCTAGAGGTTTTGATACACAAACACCGATTTGGTAATATCGGAGGCTTTCACGATCCGAATTTCTATTATGACGGCTTCCGAGTATTGACGGCTTTATGGCAATGTGCTCTGGTGTTGCCCTTTGACACTATTGGAACGTGTATTCCATATTTCATCTAGCTGCATCATTGATTTCCGTTCCACATAAAATAAATTGTTTCTCTTTTCTCAGTTTTCAAAAAATCTAAAAACTGTACAAGCTACAATTAAATATAGAAACAATAAACAATACACGGATTAAAAGGAAAAGGAATTATTCAAAGTATCACGAACTAGAACACATGCACCTGTTGGAAAACAAGATGCATATCAGCTGCACAGACTTTATATCAGTGCATCCAAACTAATGTCGAAAATTGTGTGATACAGGAAAAGAAAATTGCAATCAATTACTAAAACATTTAGCAGATCGACCATAAGTTTTATAATTCACTGCACAATCAAACAGCAGCATGACAGTATCAGTAAATCGCATAAGTCACAGCCGATGCATGTTTCGCATACTTCAGAATGTGCACAAATCTCAGTCGCGTATTCATGATATATCCCAAGTTTCTTATCTCAGACCATATGGGTAATACGAAACCAATAATTTTGAAAGCTACCAGAGTAAAACTGCAGATTTGGTCGAATTCAGTACGAGAGTATGCCGAGAAGACAGATTGGCTGTTGCATCAACATCAGGATCAACAGCGATAACTGCAGTCGGGTTTCAATTATCTGGAGGAACGGTGAAATTTTTTGGAGAGTTGAAATCCGGATCGACTTACCATTCGCTATTGGGAACAAAGTGATTAACAGCGTGGCATTGTATGTAAAAGGCAATATGGTGCTGTCACAAAGCCATTTGAACACAATGTGCACACACAAAACTGCACTGCGAGAGTTGCCCTAATAGTCAGACAAGTAATATAGCTTACGGAGCCACTGCAACTAAACACCCACCACACATTAAAAAAAAAAACATGGATGCTTATCAGTAGCAAACGAATGTTACAATTGAATGTCATCCACATACTTATCTTGCAGTTCCAAAGAACACCACGCAAAACAGGTTTAAAGTCAGAGATCGCGATCTAAATACATATTTCGACTAAAAATGTGATGATCCAATGGTATTGAAAGGCATCAAATGTTAAACTAAAATCTAATAGCTTCAAAGCCGACAGCTTGATATCATCCGCAGCGATTGATATTATTCGTAACTCTAAGCAGCGCAGTATTTCAGTTATGCTCCGTGTAAAAACTCGACTGAAATTCCGGTAAAATTACATTAGATTGAACAAAGTCTCTTAAATGGAAATTCATAAGTTTTTCAAGAATGTTGTGTAGAATGTAGAAGAATTTTTTTGACTGTTAAACATGTACAAGAGCTTTCTTTCACGAGTTAATAATGTGCAAAACATAGAAGGCAATAAAAATAGGACAACATATTAAAAGGTTACATGTCATGTCCAGCAGCATTACTTTTTATTTTAGACATTTGTTTGACTAGTTTGAATTCACTAATCGGTTTAAAAGAAAACTCAGTTTGTCAATAAATTACCGACTTCATAGGTTTTGTAATAAGCAACTAGCTTAGAGTCAGCTGTAGTATCAGGAGCAGTGACGATGAAGTAATTGTATTGTGTAATAATTCCAATCATTAATGAATCGTGCACTTTTATATTTTGCAAGCACTTGATCTCAAATTTCATCACAATGAGCCCATCCGCTAGCATACATATATGAGGGGATTTTTTTATGTTATCCATCTATGAGAAAAACCAGTTAGCAAACCACCAAATTTTATGTTTTATTAACACTAACACACTTATTCCATCGTTTCTTTAATAACGCTAAGCATTCAAAAAAGAATTGTTTTGGTAATTCCGCAAAATAAGACCTGACACGTTTTCATTCGATAAAAATCAACGTCATATCAAGTGTTTTTTGAGTTTTCAAAAAGGACTAGATCGGAACTGTAGGATTACAATTCCTCAAAGCCGCATTCATTGATTAATGCTTGAACAGTTCGTGCATTCTGCCGATATCGTGCAGAAGCAGAGTTTTCTGAACAAAATGGTGGGGTCTTCTTTCGCCTATAGCCGTGTTCAATTTCTTAATTATATCTTTGTATGTAGATATTTTCCATTATTGTAGAAAATTGCGTTTTACCCTATTCGGTGGTACGAAACCTTTATGAACTCATTGCATGAACTCCCTGATTCGTAGAATGATACCAGTGGTGTACGCAAGTTTCAATTTTATTTAGGAAGTTTTCCTCTTGGCATCCTCTTGAGTCAAATTTTCTTCACATATTTATCGTCTACGCCATGTTTGTATTGAATTGTTAACGATTTCTTCGGTTCGTGCATCTAGAGATCATCCACCGTTTGAGTTGTCATGAAAGGATTCTCTGCCCTATTTCACCTACTTGCACCAAAATTTGATTTAGAAATAGAATGGACTATTTTCTCCGTACACTTTCACCATTCTCTCATGGATATTCTTCCGGCTATTGCCTTCTTTTGATAAAAATATCATTACACTTCCGTGTTCAAGTTTCATGTCACGTATTTTCTCTTCTTTAAACGAAAAATAACTAATGTGTGAACTAAAGTGATTCAAGCCAGACGTCAAATAACTCTATAAAATGTCAGAGAAACGTCCCTTCTTCTTCAATCCACAATACAACACACTGCCTAACAACGATTACATCTTTTTATATAACCATTATAATGATTCACCTTACTACAGCCCTGCCTCATCATATAAGGAACAAGGACTAACGCTCGAAGATTTTATACATGCTCCGTACCTAGTGGAAGTCGCCTCTTTTACGTTATAATGTATTCAACGCGGACTTGCAAAACTTTACTAATATAACACGAGATTAAGATGGGACAAACTTCTGATACACGAGCTGTCGCTCGGGTGTGAGGTAGTGAACGGAACGAGGATGTCGTTACACACAGGTCCACCTTTAAACAATGTGTACGTAATCCGTTCTCTTCTATGTATATAATGTCTGACATAGATTAGCAATTCTAATGACATTGTCTTCTTATTGCGGTAAGAACATTAGATTTTTAATATGCTGCTCGCTTTACGAACACCAGTTGAACTTTTCGCTACTTAAAAATGAAACTTTGAGACAAGTCAAAATCGGATTATAATTAGAACATTAGAGAACATCATACCTCAAAAGATTTAAAAATTACATGGAATAATTTTCAAGAAAAGCATCAGTCGAAATATGGTTGTATACATCGTATTGGCATTTAAAAAGATGATGTACCACTGATGTCATCAGTGCTAGAAATGCTAAATAAAGCTATGATGGGTGTGATGTATCCATGAATTTATTTGAAAATGAAGCCTCTAAACAGAGTTTTGTCTCCTCATTAAAATAAGTTCCAAATTTTGGAGTCCAGTTCACAACAAATTATGTCAGATATAGCTTCCACTAAATTTTTGCAGAAAATAATCACAGGAAGGCGATAGCAATCATTTATGTTGTCTTTTATTGTTAGAATGAAGAGAACTTTATTATTAAAAGAATATAAAAAATGCTACTTCAAATGAAATAATCTAATACAATTTTTAATTTTGCGAAACGAGACTTTCTATCCGGTCTGTGTCGGTAAATGATTGACTGCATCCAATCGTACACTTGATGATGATCTTACTTCAACACTGTTATTGAAGATGGACGTCAACAAATTTCACCAAAAAATCTGCAATTTCTAGCTTGAATTGTAATAGATCTATGACATAATGTTTATCTCTGTGTGCCTTTGTAGAATCCTATCTGTATTCCACGTAACTGTTGGAAAAGTGGTGCAATGGTCACTTTCTTGGTCTTAGAAACACTCTATACAGGCCAATTCATAGAACTATTGTAGTTTTGGACGACTTCGGGTCTAGAAACAGTAAGAATTAATTTTTTTCTGTATTGTGTTGCCCAATCTCGATAAAATTGAAGCCATGGAAGCAATACTCTTGTTAAACTATTTGATCATTACTACATCTTGTTTTTTTTTCTTTTGGGCGTAGTAAAGCCGCAACCTCCAACAAGTGGCTCAATTGAAACACCCTTTCGTTAACACCCTTCTTACCGTCGCCGTCGTTCTGGACTTATTTTCAAGTGTGCTTGGGCTGTCTTTCTGTTGTGCTTCATCCTACCTCTTCCCTTCCTCTCGTGGTGAAGATTAGGAGTTAGGGTGTTCTTTGTGGAGCTCTGATACCTCTTGGTTCCCTCGGTTTATTCTGCATTACCTCTGTTTCTTTGTTCTTTCTCCCTTGAGAAGAGTATCCTAGCTATAAACGACCTTATTTCCTCCCAGTTGTTCCTGTCTAATTTTATGCCGATACTTTTCTCTAATTCCGTCCTCTCCTTATTCCATTTATCACAAGCTATTGCCAGTGTGCAGGTGTGTCGATATCGCCACAATACAGGCATGAGTCTCTTTCCGCAAGGCAAGAAAGGCCTCCCACTAGCAGAATACGCTAAGACGAAAGCAGGCGAAACCACTGTTATCAGGATCGCTTAAGACAGCAAAGTCGTTGCTATCTTTCAGCAAACGGGACCTTGGACTGCTGGCAGAGTTTCTGACAGGTCATGTGGCCCTGAAGTACCACCTACATAAACTCGGAAATGCTGAAGATCATTCCAGTTCCATTGTCGTTGTCATATTTTTATCGTCACCTCCTTTTGCTGTGCTCTCGTCAGTACTGATCGTTTCCCTTTGGAAACGCTGTTCGTCCGCTGGAAGAGGGATCGGTGGAATCCCGGCAATCCTCTGTACCACACACCCTGACACTGTCTTCTAACCGCTCACTACCCTCAGAAGGGTTCGTCTTTGTTTTCCATTGTGTCTTTGTGTTTTTTTTGTATCCAGATCGCCAATACAAGCTGGTATCATGTAGAGACCTATGATTGAATTATCGCGTACGGCATTCCTCTCTTTCTACTTCCGGGAGCTCTCATATTTGACAAGTTTTTTTTGTATAATACTGTCAGACTAGATTCAATCTTACCTGTGTACTTGACGTGAGGTCCTAATGTCAAGTTTCTATCCAAAATGACGCCTAAGTATTTTAATTGTTTTTTAGGATAGATTTACCTACCGAGCACTTGAATATATTTTTTATATAACATAATAGAGATGTGGAAATTCATTCGAATCTTTCAACAATTACATTATTATGGTTGGTCATATTCAGTAATTAGATAGACAAACAGTCAGAAGATGATTGAATGAGCTTAAGATTCAGCATGGTATTGTCTAATTTCATGATTAAAATATGCCTATACAGCAAATACTTTGAAGAGATCTGATAATACTGTCTCACTATGACACTTAACAAAGAGAGAAACAATGAGAATAACATGAGAACGAGAAAATATTTATATATTTTTATTTTTAAGATATCGATGTATCAGTCCAAAATAAATTATTATTAGAGGTGGTTCAGAAACTCCGCCTACACTCGCGACTCACATCACAGGTCGCATATCAATTTATAACGGCGGACTTAACCCGTTTCACTCCCCTAGGCCGTCCACCTCCAAGATCCGCTCTCACTGTTACCCCCTCACCTTCACCTCGCCCAGAAGGAAAGACGTACTAAACCTCTAATAAATGTCCTCGGCGAGAGCGAGTAATGAAAAGAAATTCTAATTAGGCAGAAATATAAGAAGAATAAGAGAGAGATGAAACTCTCCGTGTGACCTGCAACACAGTAGTAATGTGCTGGATTTATGGTTTTTATTCGCCAGTGGCGGATGACGCGGACGGAACAGGAGCCAAGGGCGCGGGAACGGGGGAGATAGGAAATGGTAATGAGCGACATGTTTTTACATCAAGCCGTAATGGATAAGTTAGGTAGTAGGTAGTAGAGGTGGAAAGAGAGACTGTAGTCGCACGGAGTGGTTAAAGGGGGACTATTGGAAGGGGTAAAGACATGAGGAAAAGTTATCCACGGAGCGAGTTCTCCTCAACCTCCTCCACGACCGGTGTGTCAGATATTATACCGATAAATAAAAGTTAAAACGGCCGTCTCTTCATTAAGGTCTGGAAGAGAGAGCCGAGGTTGCCATGAGGAGACTGCTGGAAACATACCGTGGAGTGGATTATTAAATAATTTTCTCACTCTCTCCGAGACCGGTGTCCCAAAGATTAATACGCGACTAACTTTATTTGGGAAAATATAAAAAACGACCAAAGGAACGGGAAGTGGAACTTCGTCGCCTTCTTGCGCTTTCTGAAAGCGCGTTTTTTATTATTATGATTAATTTTTATGTTTATATGTAGCTGTGTAATATTTTCATTAAGGCGTACACCTCATTCTGTTTAATAAAATGATATCTTGCTGATCGTGCTTTAATTTTTGTTAGGCGCAATGGTGGTACATATATTTGATAATCATAGCTTAAAGTAATTTTTTGAGAAAATTTTATTGTAACACCACTGGCAACTTCACAAATATCCACTAAGGCATTGTTAATTGAACTACAATTTTATAACGTAAACAAATCTGAGAGCATATTGCGATCATAATACACTGAGAATCTATTCACTCACCGATGAAGTGATTCTTGAATATTATAGTAATAAAAGGGTTAAAAAATAATGCACAGTCACAGGAAGGTTTGTAAATGCTTTTATGGGAGAGGGCATGGCGAGTGTTCTTTGAGGAAGAAAGAATTTGGGAGATCTTGTTTAAAGATTTAAAGATGGATTTAATGTTTTGTTGAATGTAGGGGAGGACAATAGTGTTTAATTTCCTTAGAGAATCGCGGTTGAATGTACTTTTTTATGCCCCTTTGTATATTGTTGGAGCTATAGCCAATCTGGGAAAAAGCAGTTTTTTTTTTAATTTTAATTCTTTGTTGATGTTGTTAGGTTGGGAAATTGGGATTGCGCGGTGTACAAGAGAATTAATTACTGATTGTTTTTGTGCTGGGTGATGACGTGACCTGGTGTGAATATATCGATCGGTATGTGTGGGTTTGTTTCAATCTCCATAGTAAATTTGACGTCAGGGTGTTTATTGTTGAAGAAATCCAAATACCTCCATGAAAATCTTAGCTACAACCGGATCAAGTCGAGAACCCATAGCGGCACCAGAGGTTGATTGCATTTTGCCTGGAAAGTAAAGTACGCTGAAGTGAGGCATTTTTCGACTAACTTGGCTAAGTCTAAGGACTGATTGTCTTGGATCAATAATGGGTGGATTATAGCGACGAAATCGGTGACCGGCACTTTTCTGAAGAGTCAGAAAACTATGACTATGACGCGGTCAAAATCCCGAAGCTCTCCTAATAGAGCTATTAGCTTTGCCATAGGCGTAGAAATTACACGCTCAAAGTATCTAGATACTGTACTACCTATTTAATATGAGAAAATAGCAATCTGATGTTGCTGACAGGGTTTAGGGTTAGTTTAGACTTGGCGTGTATTACAGAATTCTAAAAAATTTAAGACATACCTTAAGCGCTATAAAATATAATACTTAGTCAACTGCACTGAACCAGCACAATATACCAGAAACGACGTTCATAACTAAGATTAAAGGAATTTAAACCGAAGAATATCGCAACGAAGCTCGTTCAATACTAACCAATAATGAAGAATATCTACGTAATGCCATAATGGATAATTAATATAGGAAGCTTCGGGTTTTCAGTAGATAATCAATGAGCAGTTTTTTAAATGAAAAACTAAGGCGAAATTGATACAAATTATTCGTTTAAAGACATCCTGCAATGAATCGGCATTCTTTTTATCGCCAGAAAAGGACAAAAAATCCTTGCAAAATAAATATAATCATGTTACAGATCCGCTGATGTTAAAGGGGAATTAATTATACTCATCGCTGGTATCTTACTGGGTTACTAGTAACCTCAATGGTAGGGCAGTAGGCACATGTTGTCCTTCTTCTTCGGCCCATATTTTACAACCTTTAGATACCGTATTATTCATATGTTTAAGATCTAAATAATAATAATAATAGCGGTTTATTAGCACAAGATATACATTACATCTTAACATAATATAAAGCAATAGCAATAATGTGCTAATAGGTTCAGGATCAGCACTTAAGAAATAAGTGGCTGCTCTTCCTCCTGATCCAATAATACATAATTATATATAAAAGAAACTAAACTAGTGCAAATTGAGGTGCTTAATGTGCATGCAGTAGAAACAAAATATAAAATTAAATAGCAATAATAGATTAAAAATCTTGAACAAACTAGGTTACGAACTATGATTACAGAAAATATTTGGATAATATTGAATTGAAACTCAGCCATACTCGACATATTAAGCTAGCTCGCCCACTGGAGTGTGTGTTATATTCTGTTGAATTTCCGTATACCACAAATGAAACGTAAGCAAGAATTTTGATGGCGCTGAATCCTGGTCCTATCCACACTGTCCATACAATAGTAATACACGCTGACACAAAAATTAAATCTTGATAATACCAAAGATTCACACAATGCCTTCCTCAACCTGGTGTCCAAAAAATCTTTGTTACCATATAAAACCTTTAAATTGGCATAGCCTGATCTTATTAAATTAGAAATGTGCTTTTAAAAACGAAGATTAGAATCCAATTGAAGATGAAAATCTCGCCCACAATCTGAGACCGGAACAATATCTTCATTAATTCTGACTTCGACACTGCCGATTACTGCACCTCTCGTCTTAGTTCGACCGAAAACCAGGACAGTACTTTTTTTAGCGTTAATTAATATATGTACATATTTTGACCTTTATGCACTTATCTTTTAATTCCTGATTTATTTCCACTTAGAGGTCAATAAAACAATAAATAATTAAATACCAATTTATTCCATAACATACATCCATAACGTTTTCGTTAAATAACTTCTTCAGTGGAAGAAATTGACATTTAATATGTGTCAAATTTACCAATAATATAAATATAAATTGTTAGCCTATCAACAAAATTATCTAAAAAACTAAGAATTCATTGATATATCGAATTTTAATTATATTCACAAGTAATAATGAAAGAATAATGATTTAATACAACTATATTTTTTGTCAAGCTCTGTTGAATGTTCAAGGACTAGGGAAAAACATGGCAAAAAAACCTAGTCAAGAGCTTAAAATTAATAAAATTCATGCGTGAATTAAATTATTATAAATAACGCTGCTTTATCTAAGCACTCTAAAGATAGACGACATAATTTTGATTTTCAAAACACTAAAACCAAAAAAGGAAAATAATTATAAAAAAAGATTAATTTACGAAATGATATCATTAAGAAAGATGAAAACGCGGTAAATTTTAGAACGGATATTGATAATTTAAGCGTTATTTATAATAATTTAATTCACGCATGAATTTTATTAATTTTAAGCTCTTGACTAGGTTTTTTTGCCATGTTTTTCCCTAGTTCTTGAACAGAATTGTTAGAGCTGACAAAAAATAGATTGATATACAGAATAATTCAAATCATTTCAATTTCTAATGTTGTATTAAATCATTATTCTTTCATTATTACTTGTGAATATAATTAAAATTCGATATATCAATGAATTCTTTGTTTTTTAGATAATTTTGTTGATAGGCATGGCAATTTATATTTATATTATTGGTAATTTGACACATATTAAATGTCAATTTCTTCCTTCATTATTTATTGTTTTATTGACCTCTAAGTGGAAATAAATCAGGAATTAAAAGATTTAGCGTTAATGTTCAAGCAATATTTAGAAGACTCATCAATAAGAAACTGAAGGTCGTTGTTTAATTTCGAGATAGCTAGTAATTCTTTAGTATTAAAAGTATAATACAACTGGGTGTCGTTCATAGAGATAGTTTTGTAAACAATTGATTATGTTAGACGAGTAAACTATGTACAATAATGGACTCAGGATATTACCTTGAAGCACCCCAGACACAATGGAAAGTGGAAAAACTCCATTACATGAAACCTGTTGAATTCTTCCAGGTAAATATGATGAAAAAAATTGTAACAGAATCATCCATTAAATCCATAGTATCTTAAAATCGCCAGCAACAGCGAATGATTGATAGTATCGAATGGCCTTGAATAATCGAACAAAACCAAGATAGTGATCGCATTATCATCAATTCCTCGCAATAAATCATCAACAATATGTGCCATTGCAGATTCGCAACCATGACTCTCCCGAAAAACTAGATTGATTGGTAGATAGAATATTGTTGATGCTAAAAAATCACGAATTTGGTGACTCGCAGCCTTTTCCAGCAATTTAGAACGAACTAGAAAGATAGATATGGGCCTTAGGTCAGCATAATCGATGGGAGTAGACAACTTCGGTAAGAGGTAACACAATACTTCTTTTCCAGCAATCCAAAAAAACATGTTCTAGTACGCCTGTATTGATAAGATGTGTCAGGACAGGTAGTATGTGTGCACAGCAGTAACATCCTAATTGAAATGGAGAATGTATTTTTATTTGGAGAAGATAACATAGACTACTAGTCTACAAGATTCTCAATCAACATACGTACACGATATTACAAAATATAGCAGAAAATTTTGAAATAAATCATTTATGATTCACAAAATCTTTAATTAACCCTGACATTCTTACAATATTTTATGAATTGATGTACAAGAAGTCTGGTCTACCACACACGCGCGTAGTACCAAATATAAACACAGGAAAGACTAGTTTTAGAAAATGGAAGTTGGTATTGTTTTTAACTACTGAGCTTGTAAGTTAGGATTAAAATATTAAAATATCTACTATTTATAAAGAAAGAGTGCATTGTGTTCGTTAATACAGGAAAGAAAACAGATGATTCACCAATAATTCAGAATACTAAAAACATATCAGACGTGGCAAATATCTGAAATCCAAATAAATCATTTGTAAATGAAGGAGATTGTAAATAAAAGAACTGAAGAAAAAAACAAAACTGCTTCCGTAAATATAAAATGCTGGGAGAGGGAGGTGGGAACAAACGGAGAAGGCTTAACTTAAAGAAAAATTAAAATAGTACTCATTTTCCTTTGATTTGGTACCTTTCCTTTTCTAAAACTTGTTGCCTTGACATGAATTGAATAACGAAGTACAATTAAGATAGAGACGTGTCAGAGTTCCATCGATATAAAGTTCTAATGCTTGGACTACTATTTAAAAAGAAAGAGAAACAGAAAAAAGTCATTGAAAAAGCTGCAAACGGGTACAGTTAATCCATACAGGAAAAACAGGAATAACAGAACAACTTACAAGTAGTTTTTGAATTTCTTAAATGCTGCTCCATGCCTGCTGTAATTGGGAATATTATTATTTTTCTTAAGGTTTTTTAAAGATATTATGAGGGTAAATCTAATAAATTTAAAAATTTTACAATCAAAAAAAAACAAATTAAAGTAAATTTTTAAATTAATTACATTAAATTTTCTTAATTTAAAATGTGTAAATCTGTATGAAAATGTGATCTCTCTCTGAGCTGTAGTTAACGTCTAGACTGGAAAAACCCTTGGGAGTTCTTCTTTAATTAGGTGTTAGTTGATGTTGGTTAAATGCTGCAGCAGGATTAGACGATATCCTATTCTTCAGATCCGTTATACCACCAGTGGCATGAACGATGTTATAGAAGTTTTAAAATAATATTTTTCAACTTACAAAGCTCTCTATACGAGTTAGAAGGGACGACAATTTATTTCTATCCGCCCTCCTTTAACATGAAGTTATTTTTAAGTGTTTTATAATCCGCAACTACATTATTAATGTTCAATTGTTAATAAAGACCTTTTCGATTTATTTAGGTCCTTCCAAAATTAACTACAGACCCTATATTATATGCTTAATGTGATTATTGTCTTCTGCATCATTGCAATATAACCTAAGAAATTTAATTTGTCAGTTTGAGCAATATCTAAAAAAACGTCACTTCGTTAATATTAAATGTTTAATTAAGCAATAGCAAATATTTCTGTACTAAATATAAAATGCAAAGATAATCACGAAAGATTCACTCCCCTGTATATTACATGTATGGTAAGTTAACGTTATCATAGTATGCCCCCCTAAATATCGAAGCGCGACGCGACGGTCAGCGAAAGAGAAATTAAAGATTAGCCGGTGTGGATCGTTTCTCGCAAGCAAAAACGCATAAAGAACGACAGGGCGATATTTTTCGGAAGCCCGGATTACTACGGCGGTGTTGTTCGCGGTTGCGGTCGCGTTCGGTTAGACGATGCTTCCGGTCGCCCTCGCCTAAAAGAAGAGATTTATTAACTTTGACGCTGGCAAAACAAAGGGTGCAAAAATCCAGTTCTAACCGTCGGTCTACGAACCGCACGTTGTACAACACACTATGCAGATAAAAAATAGAATCGATTCTTTTTTATATCGGTGCCGGTGTTTATAAATGAGATTTGATAGCTTCGGAAGGGAAATATCAATTTAGTAACAGTTTTAGAACACATTCTTCGTCTTCAACACACATCTTTTGCAAGAAATACACTTACTGAATCTTTGAGTATGGCGTGTAAAGAGATACAGCTCCTTAAAGTATGCTGCTGACATCCCTGCTGAACTACTGAAATATTTAATGCTATCTCAGTAATACGTCACGTTTTCTAGATAGCGTAAGTAGCGAAAGGACAATAGCTGCCATGTTTCGTACTACACATCTTCTCTCTTAAAAACGACCACGAATCATGCAATAAAATTGCATTTTTTACCAGATCTATTCAGGGAACTGCATTATTTAGTAAGTAATTCATGCTATAATTATAATTATATAATTTTTTGCGTGTTCAAACCGCTGGTGGCGATTCTGATTGCATATCAATAATAATCGCAACTTTTATAAAGATATGATAATTTAAAACTGTTATTAATGGAACACCAAATGTTCAAATTATTTATTGTAAAAGATGCTAAAACATTAAACTCTCCCAATGCTTAACAAAAGAAAACACGAAACATCATCAGCGTATTGAGCGAAGGAGCAGCCTTGCGTAGCAACAGAGAGGTCATTGACGTAAAGAAACAAGAAGAAGGGACCCACAATTGAGCCTTGAGGCACATCACATTTGACAAGTGTAGTACACGTCTGGTATCTATTTAGCAAATAAGACTTGAAGAAATACAAAGTAGCTTCTCTAGTACCGCAGCTTTCCATGTTTTGTAAAAAGGATTTGATGGTTAATTCAAAGACTTTGTAAAGATCAAAACACAATAATTCCCTTTGTCTAAATTTTAGAGAGAACAGCAACTTCAACTTTCTTCCTACCTTGAAATGCTAATAAACGTCCAGAATGTATCTCTTAAGTCGAAACAGCTGCATCACATGTATTATCGGCACCATAACTCCAAGTTTTCAACAATGGCGAAAAGTTTGTAACTCCTATTATATACATCAAACGTGTCTAAATATTTGTCTTAGATATAGCCAGTATCCGCTTCCAGATAATCACACACATCCTCATCATCTTCATATTCTTACCTCTAGGTCTTCATGGGTACTAACCAAACCAAGCCAAAATTTTCTTTCGACGAGTGTCTTAGATTCTTCTTCTTTGTTTTATTACATAGTGGTAACTGTGGATGTTGAAAATTGCTGTCACATTGTTCCCTTCTTTATAAAAGATTGTAATTGGTCGGTTTATTTTGACATAAATCTATGTAATACAGTACAAGTACAAGTATTGCAAATATATGCTTCTATGCAGATGACATCCCTTTTGAACGTAGAGGAGATGGTCGAGATATGAAAACTAATCGCTATGGTATATTATTTGAAGCTAACAACTTGTACGATACCAACAAACTAAAAACACTTACCTTTTCATTAGCTACACAGAACGTTCGGATGGAGCGAGGGGAAGGTTGAAGGGGTGGGGAGGAATCACATTTAATGGTAGACTTAGTTAGTTTGAGCATGTGGTTGCTCTTCTGTTGAGGCTGAGTACTGTTACCTATACTATAAAATGGATTAAGCAACTAGTAACCAGGAACCAGGAGCTTCCAGAATGATATATTACTCAAATTTCCATAGCATCGCCTCATATACAGTAAGAGTTTGAGGAACACCATTAAAAGTAAAATGGATCTTCAACAACGAATTTGGCGAAATCCTGAACACTTCCTACCAAAATTCATTACTGTGAATGAAACCTGGATCACCATTATAATTCTGGATCAAAAAGGCAGAGCATGGAATGAAGACACAAGGGTTCACCACCCCTTCGAAAATTTCGTGCAACAGCATCTGCGGGGAAGATCGTAGCCACAGTTTCTTAGGGTGCCGAAGAAATTATCCTTACAGACGTTAGGAGAAAACTCAGACGTAGTATGCTGTTTCAACAGGACAACGCTACTGCTCACAGGAAAATTGTCTTCATATTTTCCCTTCTTTATAAAAATGGATCATTATTACTTTACTATTGATTATTACGTTTGTTTGTAAAACCATCCTCTTAAATTTCTAGATTTTAGTTTCTTTATCTTCCAAATATTTAACATTATATAGATGACAATCTATTGTTGTAACTGTTGACTGTTTTCTCAGTATTTTTTCAAACCTTCTGAAAGCATAGTTGGCGGTGAATAAACGACGACTTCTTGCCGGTTAGGTTTTTCGAAATTCTGATGGTTCCTCTGTTCTTTTCCATTGTGACTGCACGTTTTATAAAACTGCCTTAAATTTAGATGATTCTTATTGTACTTGCCCAACTCTGACGAGGCTGGTTTAAATTATAAAATTCTCCTTCAAAATTGTTTACATTAAAAAGGAATACAGTGCATTGGAATATTAGGAAAGCAGGGACCTTCTTGATTTGCAGTTATGCTAGCTACAACCACTAACTTAGACTTACGTTGATAAGCTAATCAAAGAAATTTAGAACTTAAAAAAGAAAGTGAATAATCATGAATCATAACCTCTATTTTAAATACATTAAAAGATAGCATGCAAGTCGTCATGAAATAAACCCGTGCATGAATTCGTGAAGGAACATTTGAAAAACAATTTGCTGAAAAAGGCTGTGCTACTTCGTGGCAAAACGTCTTTGCATCATGCCAGCGGAGATTCTTATATGAAGATAACAAACCTCTGTTTTTAGTACCAAATGTGACGACTGTTAAGGGCTTTATCGATTGCATAGTTTTCCCACAAAAAGGTTACCGATTAATTTTCTGGAAATTGTTTTGGATCATGAAGGTAGATACTTCAACTTTGAGCCCATGTATGACGACAACGATCAACTTGCTTCGTTGCTCAAAGAAGTACTTATAGCTATAATGATGTCTATGGTGAGGAGATTACAAAAATCATGGTCAAATAATAAAGTGATTAAGTAGTAAGAAGCAACACCATTAAATTAATGAAATAATCTTATCCCATATTTAAAACCGTTTAATCCAATTGAAGGAGTACTCCAATAGGTACAGCTAAAATTTTACTTTTAACTCTGTTATCGTAGAGTTACCTTTGCAACGAATATAAGTAATACACTACATACACAAACATGTCAGAAATCCCATCAACATAAATCACCAAGATTATAGCATTCGATTAAAAGGCGTCGCATCTTTCTTCATTAAACCAACATCACACCCGATTCCCTATCTTAACCCCTTTACACTGGAAAAAAAGGAAAGGGTACCGCATTTTAATTACCCAAAGGCAAATAAATCTTTGCTGGCCAGGACTAATTCCTTCTCGGGCCACTGGTTAAAGTAAAACCCAATTTAAAAGTTTCTTTTCCTACCCAGCAGAAGCGTCGATACATGTGGCCAAATGTCTCAGGGGTACCATCCCCGTATGCCTTTTAACCCTTTTAGAAGCGACCGTACGTAGCAGGGCTTTTAGTTTTGCCTGTAATCGCTGAATTGTATTCCTTAGACGCCATATTTATAACACACGACAACGTATACACATGCGTTAATTTTAAGATTATGCTGTTCGTTGTAGAAGTTTTTTACGACGAATTTCTGGATTCTAATCTGACGCGAATGAGTTAATGAGGTTGAATTACAGTTGTTGGTAAATTTGCGCCTTAAAAATAAATTATCTTAGTTCAGAAATGTGCGTTGCTTTGTGTCATTTTTTATCAGCCATTAGGGAATGAGTTAAAAGTATATTTGTCATTTAACTAACCTACAAACTTTAATAGCCGTACTCTTTGTGGTAATCTTTTCGCATCAAATGATATTTCTGGTACATTTCTACATTAGTCTTATATATATGTATGTAAATAGTATTAGATTAAAACGGGCATAAAATGAATTGACACAAAGTCAAGAATCTTGTATCCAAAACCGTTATTAAAATCATGCAAAAAAAGTTTATTCCGAAATTTGTACATCTCGTACATAATAAGAGGCCTTGCTTCAAGAAGAACATAGCCTCAAAATCGAAACTTAAAAAAAAACGATCTATCACAAAATTAAAGTCCTGCTTCGGCATTACTGTGTAATATTGTGTAGAATTGTATCTAAAATCAATCACTAAAAAATCGGAGCAGGATTCCTTGCAACAAGGTTCTCAATTAAAACAGTTGTTAGCGTCCCAAACGTTTTACATCTTTTCTTCAAGGACTGGCCCAGCAATTCTAAAACCGTAAACCCCGTTTTGAATATATTAATTATACGAGAGACAGAGACTGATATCATACTTTTAGAAGTAGAATATATTCACACCTACACAACATGGCTCCAGATCTGAAAGATCTACAATAAAAGTGATGTAAGATACTCTTGAATGATAATATATTAAGAGCTAGAGATAATTATGAAACCCCAAAAATAATAGCTTGCGATCTTAGCAAAACGATTGACTTTGTATCACACTAAGCTAATGCAGTCTTTTCCGTAAAACAGACTAGAACAACGAGATGTTGAAATTCGATGAATTGTGGCGTTCTTCAGGGATACATTCTCTGCCCCATATTCTTTGTTCTATACATAAATGTGATTCCGGCAAACTTAACTGTTGCCAATATATGCTTGTATGCAGATGCTATCCTTTTGTACTTTGAAAAATTACTTATTTGACGATTTGAAGTTAAAAAGAAACAATGGAGAGACGAAAACACTTGCCTTTTCATTGGCTACACAGAACAATTACTATTCTATTACATCCGGTCTATTAGTTCTATAGCATCGGGTCTTTATGCTTCAACAATGATCTTTGTGCGGATTGCATTCATGTGACACTTGCTACACCGTTCTTCAATGCTAAATTGACTTGTTTTAGGCATTTCTGAAGAAAAGGAGTGTCAAGTTTACAAATAACTAATAAATGAACACTGACGAAATATTTTAAAATTTCTCAACAGCTCGCCTTTTCTGAGTTTTGCGTGCCATGTGTTTTATGGCTCTTCGTAAGAGGAGGTCTATTGTTGTAATTGACGTTTGAACACACCGACCTCGCATTTATCCAAAGCGATTGTCATTTTTGTGGCTAATACTTTTGACTAAGGCTGTGGTTATGTAAAAACCACTCAAATTCATCTAATTTGAGTTGTTTACATACTGTTTATCTACGTTCTACGAGGACAGT